>PXNZ01000565.1:0-31227 GCA_003012085.1 Trichoderma brevicompactum | reverse complement strand
GCTCCAGCCCCCCAATTGCCTCCCCCCCCCACGTTGTCAGCGGCCTGAAAGCAGAGGCTGAATTCTTCCTCCTTCCCGGTTTGGCAGCCGATGTCACTGTAACAATGCCCATTCGTCATCAACAGAGTCGGTCCCTGGATGGACGTGTCAAGGGCTATGGGGTCACTTTTCTTTTTTTTTTGCTTTGCTTTGCTTCTAATACTTGTACTGTTATTACTACTACTACTTCTTTTTTGGGTCCGCCCCCCCAGTTGCGTAGCAGGACAAGATCTGCGGTGTGTATCTGACGGCGTTGGGGTAAGCCTGCAAGGTGGGTTGTAACCTGATCGCCTCCATGTCTCGGTGCCTGTGAGATTGGCGGGGAGGGATGAGAGCTCAATGCCGATCTTATATATATAATGCTTGAACCATGTCTCAATTTTTTTCTTCTCTTCTTCTCCCTTTTCTTTTCGTAAGCTCGCTTCAATTCGAATTCCCCTCCAATTCATTTACTTGTTCTTGCCCAATTGATCCCCTCGCGTCTTACACAATGCCTAGCCGTCGCAATCTCCAAAAGAGCCTCGTCTCGACCCTGCTCTGCGCTGGCAATCTTGCCTCCGCCGGCTTGGTCTACGTCTCCTCTTACTCCAAGACCGTCACGACGCTCAGCTACACTCACGGCCAGAACACGGGCATCCAGAAGCTGAGCCCCGTCGCCGTCTCTCAGAGCTGCTCTGACAACCCTTCGTGGCTGACTCTGAACCACGCCGACTCCATCCTGTACTGCATCAACGAGGGCTTGAACACGCCCAATGGTGCTCTGACTGCTTACAAGACCACTCCTGGTGGTACTCTGCAGCGCCTTGGCCAGTCGAGCACGCCCAATGGCCCCGTGAGCGGCGTTGTCTTTGGCAACAACCGCAAGGGCTTGGCTGTGGCTCACTAGTAAGTTGCATTTTGCATCAATTGGGTGACTGGGGAGCGGTTCCATAGCTAACAATGGATTTTTCACTTGACAGCGGCGGCTCTGCCTTCACCACCTGGGATGTCTCCAACCCCAACCAGCTGAAGCTCCTCCAGACCAAGACCTTCAAGCTGACCGGACCCCCCACCGTCCCCGACCGTCAAGATGCGCCTCACCCTCACGAGGCGGTCCTTGATCCCACGGGCAAGTTCCTGCTCGTTCCCGATCTGGGCATGGATCTTGTCCACCTGTACTCCTTCGACCCAAATACCTTGGCTCTCAAGGACATCACCCCTCTCAGCGTCAAGCCCGGCTCAGGTCCGCGCCACCTGACCTTTGTCGTCAAGGGCAGCAAGACCTTTGCCTACCTCGTCACCGAGCTGGGCAACACCATCATTGGCTACAATGTTACGTACCCCAATGGTCAGATCAAGCTGACTGAGATCTTCACCATTCCCACCCACGGCGCTGGCCCGGCTGAGCCCAGCAGCTACGCCGCTGCTGAAGTTGTCGTCTCTGTAAGTTGGCACCCTGATCCGGGCTACTTTGTTTGGTTATATAAAAAGGAGCTTGAGCTAACACGCATATTCTAGCCCGACAGCAACTACCTCATCGTCTCTTCCCGTGCCGAGAACAGCACCACCATCCCCGACTTCGACAACCCTTCAAGGACCATCCCCTCCGACCCGCTCATCAACTTCAAGATCGACGCCAACACCGGCAAGCTCCAGGTCCTGCAGGTCGTCCCCGCCGGCGGCCAGTTCCCCCGCCAGTTCTCCATCAACAAGGAGGGCAACCTGCTCGCCGTCGGCCTGCAGAGCGATGGCCGCGTCGTCTTTGTCGACCGATGCCCCGACACTGGTCTGCTGGGCAACTTTGTGGCGTATGCTGACATCGCCGGCCAGATCACCGCGGCTGTCTTTGACGAGGCTTAAGAAGATGGTTGATCTTGTGAGTCTGAATGACTTGATTAATTATGATATGATGTATATGACGGAATGGGGGGTTTGTATATAGAGCGAGCATCATGATTCACTGTATATAACGTATGACGAAAAATTGAGCTTTTACGCTGCTACCTGCTGCTCTTGAATCGTGAAGTTGAGGTTGTTTTTGCTTGTCCAATCACCGGCGCTTGAATTCGGCAAAATCTTTGTATTCCCAGCGAAGCCCTTGTGTTTCAGTAAAAATACACTGCACAGCTTGCCTCAAGGCTTCCAAGTCTCTCCAATTCGCGATTCCAATTGTTTCATCGTATTTAAAATTCTGTTGTAATACAATGTTTGTTGGAGATACACAGGTCCACCTGCCGTGATGCTACCTTGCGCATAAGTGTCGGAAGCACTACTGCATACTTAAATAAACAGGCACAAGCGCATGCACGTAGGGTATGGCACCATAGTACATTGCTTTTTTCTGCCATCTCTACACCCATCCTGTTGGTGTGAGAGGCTGTTCTGGCGGCTAAAGAGGGTGCGTGATTCGGTCCGACCCACCAACTTTTGTTGTTACCAGTGTGATTCTCGAGATCATTGGAGAGGCTTTCATTGTGATGGGTCGTAGTAGCTGTCCGAGTACTACATAATACACCCTAAGACACCCGGCAGACATAACATGGATGAGATTAAGCAGTCTTTTGCGACATGTTTAGTTAGTGTTTTCCTGGCTTTGGAGCTGAGGACAATGCCTGGTGGCGTTTTGGGAAAGTTTGCCATTTCCGGCAATGTACTTTGGCGATACCTCCAAGGCCGCCTCTAATGCGGTGCAACTCGCGGCCACTTCTGCACTCGCCTTTGCAGCGCCAATGCGCAAGCTCAAACAAAATATTTAAGCTGAAACAAGAGCTGCTCCTCATCATTGCAAATCTCCAATTCTCAGCAGCCAACCCCCGACAAAAGCACCCCGTGCCGTGGCTTCGGGGCCGGGTCCAGCATCAGGCCGCAAAGGTACACATTGTGTAGACGCCGGCGGAGGCAACGGGCCGGCCAGCGACGCCGCAAGGGGGCCGAGCCGCAAACTTAGCTTCGCAGCCCGATGATTCGACGGCCCAATCTCCACGTGAGGGCGTCGAGGGGTGTCTCATGAGGAGGCGCTGCAGGGAGGAGTCAGAGGCAGCCTGAGGAGAAAATTGGTGTGAGGCAGACGGACAGGGGCGCGGAGAGTCAGGTCATGTTGCCAACGCTTCACGGGGGCTAGAAAGAGTCACGAGCCGCCTGGCGGGTGGGTGATTCGAGGAGATGAGGTGCAAGAGGTAGGTACCTTGTATCTTGGGATGGCTGGCAAGGCAATGTGTTCATGCATCCCATTTCCCAGTTCTCATCTGTCTACATGGTGGTTGATGCAAGGTGATGTGGTGCGTTTTATTGCATTTTGCATGCAACCAGCTGGTTGTTTTTGTAGGTAGGTAAAAGCAAGGTACCTAAAAGAGGCGCAACTAGTCTGCTACCTTAGTAGCAGTAGTAAGAAATAATGTAGGTCTACCAGGATCCCAAAATATTACCTTGCTTTCGTACCAATGTGTCGTCAAGGCTCCATTGGCAAGCACGGAATAGATAGACGGGCAGGCAGCACCTTCCCGCCCTCGCTTTTCCCCCTCCAACCCCACACGTGATGTTTGTTCTGCCAGCCAGCTTTTACGACTCGACATGATGCCAACCACCGCCATTTGGTCCTCTTGATCTCTCGAATAGCATCTCTATTGCTTTTGGGATTTCTCTAATCTGCAGCGTGCGCTTTTTCCAAATTAACGCCGGCATCATATACGCGCTGTTCGACCCCAGAGTCCTAGACTCGTCAAGGCCCCCAAATCTTGGCCTTCATCCCACTACGTTCTTTTTTTATTGCTCTCCCCTCTTTTGCGCAGCAAGCGCCGGCTTTAGCTCTGCTGCATACTCTGTTTGGTGGCTGTTTCGCAGACGCAGGCTCCGTGTCTCCGTTTTCAAGGCCGACAAAGAATTAACGCTTCAACCGCCACGTCGATCAAGCCTCTGGAGCGCCGGCTTATCTTGGGGGCTTCTGACTCCTCTTCCCCAGGCGCATCCTCCGGGTCAGAGCGTCCCTTGCACTACATCAGCCGTGAGGGTGAAGGCGGGCGAGTGAAACACATACGAAAGTCCTAGCAGCCCAATCTGCTCCTGCGCAAGGCAACCTTCCCCCTTGCCGCGCCTTTTTCTTCTCTTCCCTTTTATCTCTCTCTATTTCTTGGCTTCTGGTTTCTCCTGTATTTACATCTTCGTCTTTCCATCTCTCGCTCTCGCGCCTTCGCACGCCGCTTTGGTGTCTTGTCCAACGACGTGCTGGCAAAGGTGGTCATGCACGTTGTGACCCCTCAACTCCAATCAGAGTGTTGTGGGATGCTATAGTTGGTGCAGCGTGGACGTTCCTGACTGGCCCACGAGGCTGCGATCGCTCCTGCATAACCCGACTGCACCATCTTTTTTTTTTCTCTTTCTAATCCCCCTCTTGTGTTCCGCCCCTTGGTTGCTGAGCTCCAAAAAGGCCAAAAGGGGATCCATTCAGATCGGACGCCCTTTCAAATTTTTTTTGCTCTGCCTGAGTGTGTGAACGTGCGTGCCTTGGCTCACGTCTGGTTTTTCTTTCCCCGCTGCTGTGCGTGCGCGGTAACCGAGTCGAAACCCAACGCTGCAACTTTGTAGTGTTGACTAGTAAGAAGAAGCAGCCAGACAGAGGTGGGAGATATAGGAGGATATAGCAGGTGGAGTGTCGTGATCCCTCTCACCACTTCTCATCTCGCAAGACGACATGCGGTTGGATTCAAGAGATACTGGTGCTGGTACCGTCCGGTCTGGCCGGCGCAAGCTCAGACCAGGCGAACCAAGCGACTGGAATCAGAGAGCTGACGATGGGGCTCCTCAGCAACCTCATCCTCGCGGCACAGTCCAAATACAGAGGCGTCTGGATCTTGCGCCGGCACCCTCACCACCGCAGCTGACGATGCGCAGGCGGGAGCACAGCAATTCCAAAGCTGTGGATGCCACTGCTCCTGCTGCTGCACCTGCGACTGCTGCTGCCGCTGTTGCCGCCGCCGTTGCTGGTGGTGGCCGCTCCAACATCGCTCCGTGGCAGCCGGGGCTGTCTAGGGCCGCTTCAGACGCCTACCGTCGTCCAAGGGGTACACTGATGGACTCGTACGACGGAGAGGATGAGTCTGCCAATGAGCGAGAGCCTTCGCGCCGTACAAGGAGAAACTCTTCACCACCGAATTATCCTCGCCGCCGAATCATGCCCGGGGCGTATTCCGAGCCTTCCACACACAAATCACCCAGTGTCTCATCCTTTGGCGGTGATGATGACGATAACGACCTCGAGGTGGAGGAGGTATTGCCTGGCTCGTCCCCCCGTAGCAAGCAGCACATGTCCAGCCGCGATGGCTACCTTGATTCTTCGTCAGATAGAAACCGCTATCGAAAGAGATTTACGCCGCGGTATTACTCCGATGACGAGCGGGAGTCTGATCCCCCACTGTCGGCGAGTGAAATGGCCTCTACTTCACATACGCGAGAGTCCTCCAGAGTCCGCGAAAGGAGCGAGTCGCCCAATAAGGCTCACCGCTATCAGTTGACACATGTCGTTGAAGGCTCGCGGCCAGCTGTGGCTTCGAGAAAAAGGTATGTCCTCTTAACCCATCCTCATCCACATTCTTTTTTTTTTTCAAGGGCGAAAATTAACAGCATCAGCTCCAATAATAAGTTGGCTAGGCGAGCCACATCAACAGGACGAGACGGCATTGGGTACAGGTCGGCCGAATCTGCCTATGGCGATCGAGACCACCCCCCTCGAAGGTCATTCACCATGCGATCAGCTCGAAGCCTCAATGGCTCAACTTCCGGGCCTGCCCGCATCTTGGGAAATATTTTTGGCAATACCCCCTCTAGACCTTCATCTCCAGACAAGTTTTTCAAAGTTGAAAAACAGGCCAAGCTGGAAAAAAGAAAAGGGTAAGTCGTGAATCAGCCGTTTCGCAGTTTGATAAAATGGAAATGGAGACTGACTCGATTCCCGATTCTAGCGTGGAATGCGTCATCTGTATGGAGGATACTTCATCAGCAAAAGGCGCAGACCTCAAGTGCGGTCATCGAATGTGCAACGCCTGCATGAAGCGCATCTTTGAAATGTCCATCCATGACCCGCAGCATATGCCTCCACGCTGCTGCACAAATAGCCATATCCCGCTCAAGCATGTCGATAAGCTATTTGATGACGCATTCAAGAGGACGTGGAACCGTAAGTTTGCCGAATATTCGACTGGCAACCGAGTTTACTGCCCATCAAAGCGATGCGGTGAATGGATCAAGCCGACCAGTTTTTACCGAGGCGAAGATGGCAGGAGAGTCGCTCGCTGCGGCCGCTGCAAGACCAAAGTTTGCCCAAGATGCAGCTCGAAATGGCACAGTTCTATTGAGTGCCCCCGTGATGAAGAGACGAACAAGTTCCTCGATCAGGCAAAAGAGGAAGGCTGGAAGAGATGTTACAAGTGTAAAGCCATGGTTGAACTCAAAGAAGGATGCAACCATATGACCTGGTGAGTTGGCTGCCCTTTTCTGCTCGAAATCGCCCCTATCACTAACGCTATGACAACAAGCCGATGCGGAGCCGAATTCTGCATGATATGCGGCACCAAGTGGAAGGGCTGCAGCTGCCCATGGTTCAACTATGAGAATGGAGGTAATCCATGGGAGAATAACCCGCTGCAGGATTTGAATATCCCTACGGAAGACCTGAGGAAGATTCTTCGGAGCAACAGGCCAATTTCCATGGAGGAGCTGCGATCCTATTCAAGGCCCGCTTCATCGATGCCTGTACGCCCAAGGCCTCAAACATACGAGGAGGAAGTCCTTCTTCGCCGGCTCCAAGAGCAGCGCGATGCGGAGTATTCGAGGAGGCTACAGATTGCAGACGATCGTGACCACGAGCACGAAGATGACCGTGATCACGGCCACGAACGCGAACGCGAGCGAGACCGTGATCGTGACCAAGACCGCGACCGGGACCGAGACCGCGATCGTGATCGTGATCGTGATCGTGATCGAAATCGAAAACGCGATCGTGAACGTGAACGTGATCGGGACCGAGAACGGGACCGCGAACGGGATCGGGATCGGGAGAACCCATTTGCTCCCATCACCCCAGATATAGATGAAGACGAGATGGGCTTTGGACTCGGCGGCAGCAAACACCACCCAATGGAAGATTATAGACGAACCAGTATGCCAACTCTGCCTACCGCAGCCCCAGCCGCGCAGCCGCAGCAACCTTATAGCAGCTACGTCTCTGAGGTCAGTCGTGCCAGGGGTCCGCAGCGCAGCGGTTCAATGGAGCAACGTCTGGCCGATAGGCTGTCAGAGAACCGTTCGGGGCGCCGGTCGAGAGGGCCATCTCCTCCAGCGCCGGCCCCCATGCGGCCCCACGTATTACATCCGAGAGACCCTACTCTTGGGCACACTACGGACATGGGAGTAGGCATGGCATTGGGTGCAATGGGCAGAGGCTCCATGCCGCCACCGGCAGCTTATGCTCCAGTGCCGGCGATGCCCTCGCCTGGACTGATGAGGCCGAACCCATTTGGAGGAGATGCATACTACGACAGCGCGTACACAACAACACCAAGATCTGTTCACGATCCGTACTATTACGGAGGCATGGAAGCTGCGGAGGCTGATCTCCCCTCTCCTCGCCGCAGATCGCGGCGTGGCCGCGAGGATCGCGAGAGGCCCAAGTCATCGACTTTGGCGGGACTGACCGGATACGGACGAGGTGTGCACCGCGTGTCCGAATGGAGGAATTTTGTCGAGCCAGGTGTTCCTGACGGAGAGTGATTGTTATTTGTGCATATTGAGCATTTGAAGACCCCAGGTATATGAGAATGAAATTGATTGGTAACTGGACGCCTGGGTAGCTTTTCTATATTACAGTTCAGGGCTTATCATTATAAACCGTTTATGCCAAAGTGTAATTCCATTTTAGGGGCAGTGTGCTCATTTTGCTTATTAAAAAGTCATGAACTTGGATGACTTTGGAAATAAATGAAGCAAGCAAACTAAATACCAGAAGTAATAACTTTCTTCAAAACCTTAATATGCTACAGAGCATGAAGGCCGGCAAGGCTGGATAGAGCATGAATAAGTTGCCCTATTCACATGTTAAAAGATGGACAAAAGCTAGGTCGCGTGACACTGCACACCGCCACCAGAAACCGTCAGAAAGGGCCTCGTGCTATAAGCACTGCTTGGGCGCAAGTCGCTGTTAATAGACTGAAGCAGGCGAGGATTTTGCACTGCATAGCACGCTAAAAAGAAGGCCTTACGAAGTAGACTGTAGTGATTAAGGGGGGGAGGGATATCGATGACGGCAGGCCTGGTGGGACAGGAATAGCGACGTCTCACAGCAACAGCAATCCATTCCCCTTTCGAGGCTCGACAGCAGCCGCTATAGCGTCATATTATGGACTGAGCCTCATCAGATGCACCCAGCACAACGAGCGGGCCTCCCGAAAGTTCCGCGGTGCTAATTGTACTAATTGTATACTAAGCAAGCAGCACTTCGTATTACTATCTCGAGCAGTAAACAGGTGTTTGTTAGCAGCTGCATTTGCTGTGCCGGTGGTTACGTACTGCTCTCGTGCTGTCACTGTGCTCCGGGACTCCGTGGCGGGCGAATAACAAACGCCCCAGCGCCAAGGTACTCCGTACTCCGTGCACCGGTACCGTCTCCCTGCACATGCCGCGACCAGCCCAACGTTACGAGGCCAATTTCTCTTCGCAACTTGAATACAAAGTACGCAGTACGCCACCGTCAATCTGCTACAGCCCACCTCCAAACCCATTTCCCTTTTTTCTTAACCTTGACCCATGCGACTTGTTTAAATTAACCTTGAAATGAGCGTTTGCTTTGACTATCCTTGCACTATTATATCGCTTCGCTTCGGGTGTCGGGGCGAAGAATAATGTGGGCGTGTAATACGTCTTGATTCTAGTATTACCCTTTTACCGTCCAAAGCTGCTGAATCCTGCCTCCTCTTTTATTTTTCCCCTTCGCCCCTTTCTAGGCGGCACGATTGGGAACGATTTGGAACAGCGTGTGCTGCTGTCGCCGCAGTTAGCCAATCCCCTTTTACTGCATTTGCGGGCAGAACCAGACGGACGAACGAGCGAGCGGAAACGAGCGAACAGAACATACACGTGCAGTGAAGCACAAAGCATATTAAGAGTGGCGGGGGACCAACAAGATGCTTCTCCTCCACCAAACCGGCAGCGTCAAGATCGGCGAGGTTGTCCGCTATACCGTCACCTACACTCCCTCCCAAGATCGCATCCTCCCCTCGCCGGAGCGGCTGTATGTGCGCATACGGAACACGTCCAACATTGCCCTGCGAGCTGCCTTCGTCCACGGCCCCTACACGCTGAGCGTGGCGACGTACCCCGCCAAGTTCAACCCCAACGAAAAGTTTCCCAGCCCGCGCCGCTATGGCGTCCCCGAGTTCGAGCCGATGCTCAAGGCCGGAGGGTCGTGGGAGTGCGAGCTGGTTGTGCCGGACGACATACGGCAATCGGCGGGGACTGGCAGCCATGGCACGTTTGGCAAGGGCCCGGAGCACGATTCCGAAAACGCGAGCTGGGTGATTGAGATTTCGTCCCAGGTCATCTTCTCTACATCGGCGGCCGTTGGATACGAGCTTTTGGTGGCGAGAGAGCAAAAGTCGTTGAGCTTGAGCTCCTCGGTGCCGGTGGTCGGTGGCCAGGCGCAGGTACCGCAGCCGGGAAAGCTGGTGGACCATCAGCAGAGCATCGGAGCCAAGGACGGGCACCATCCGGCACAGCCTCGCGGTGTCTTCTCAAGAGCGATACATATCAAGGTAGAAGACACGGCGACGCTATGGAACACGCCCCGGCTGCCGGTATGGGACGACGCGGGCGACAAGAGAGTGGAAGACCGGTCTGCCGCCGATAAGCCCGTCGAGAGCGTGGTGAAGACGGGCGATGCGGAAACCAAAGAGGAGCCGCCTCCACGGAAGCAGAAGAAGATTCACCTTGTCATCTTGACGCATGGCTTACATAGCAATCTGGGCGCCGACATGCTGTTCATGAAAGAGAGCATCGATGCTGCTGCAAAACAGGCAAAGATTGATGCAAAGGCGAGACGGGCAAAAAAGCGTGAGGAGGCCGAGGCCGGCACCGACGACAACAGCAAAACACCAGATGGAAACTCTTCGGCTGGAAGCGAGGAAGACGAGGAAGACGATGACGAAGAGGTCATTGTGCGAGGATACTCTGGAAACGCAACGAAGACGGAGAAGGGGATCAAGTACCTTGGCAAGAGGTTGGCCAGATATGTTCTCTCCATGACATATCCAGATCAGCCCTTCCTGCCGATAGGAGGCAAAGGCGCCGTAGAAGGCTTCACCCACGGGCTGGGCGACCAGGGCGCGCACGAACTCATACAGGCTCACAAGAACAGCACTGTCATGAAGGCAGCAGACTCGGAGGGGGCGCTTGATCACACCAAGATATGGAGGCCTTACAAGGTCACAAGCATCAGCTTCATTGCGCACTCGCTGGGCGGGCTGGTCCAGACCTACGCTATTGCCTATATACAGAAACACTCGCCCCTATTTTTCGACAAAATCAAACCTATTAATTTTATCGCATTGGCCACACCCTTTTTAGGCCTGAGCAACGAAAACCCTCTCTACGTCAAGTTTGCGCTCGATTTCGGTCTCGTGGGAAGGACGGGGCAGGACCTTGGCTTGACATGGAGGGCGCCGACAATTGCGCGGAGCGGCTGGGGCGCCATTGTGAGCAACCTAGGCGAGTCTGCTCACAAGAAAGTATACGGAGAATCACAGCCCGAGTCCAAGCCTCTGCTGCGAATTCTGCCTTCTGGGCCCGCGCACAACGCTCTAAAGAAATTCAGAAACAGAACCGTCTACTCCAATGTGGTCAACGATGGCATTGTTCCGCTGCGTACAAGCTGCCTGTTATTCTTGGACTGGCAGGGCCTGGGGAGAGTTGGCAAAGCAAGGCGAGATGCTGGTCTTGTCGAGACGGTAGTGGGATTTGGATGGGCAGAGCTAACAGGTGCCAATATGGGACCGCCGCGGCAGAGGCTGCAGATTCCCCCCGATGATGTTGAGATAGACTCGGGGGCGACGACTCCCATCGGCGATGCCAACGGTAACAATAATGACGGCAACAGCAACAGCCATCAAGTACCGCAGCCGTCTAATGATGCTCTCGCCGAGGACGATCGGGCTAGTCTCCGCTCGGTTCCAGTGGTGTTTGCAGATGATCAGCTTCCAAGCCCAGGGGAAAACAACGTGCCTCACACTCCGCTCACCGGATTTTTCAACTTCTTCAGGAGCAACGACCCGCCAAAGGAGCAGCCTGTGACGGAGAAGCAGAAGAAGATACTACGTAGGAGCCAGACGCTAAAGAATGGCGGAGATGTCTCCAGCACCCCCGGCAGCTCCAATTCATCGGATACTGGCAGGCGATCTGGCAAGGCAACAGCAGGTCACGAGTTTGAAAATGACACCGACGGCCTGACGGCCCCGCCCAGGACTACGTTCTTCGAGTCTGCGGGTGACTTGCTGAACCCCAAGATTCCGGAGATGGAGTGGCTCATTGATCCGTCGAAGCGACCGCGGACCATCTTCCATGATCGAGTATACCATCCGACGGATATTCCTCCCCCGCCCCTTAAGAAACGCACTTCGGCACTCAGTAAGATGAAGCTCAAGACTTCCTCATCATCGTTGCTGTCTCCGGTTGCCAGCGGCACTTCGACACCGCACGCAGGGATAAACCACGAAGACTCAATGGCCTCGGCAAGGGATTACGACGACACTGCAAATACCGGCCCTGATAAGCAGCCCAACGAGATCGTCGACGGCTCGAATATGCGTGTTGAGGAAAAGATTTCCCGCGGATATCACCGAGATTTGTCGTGGCGCAAAGTCCTTGTCAAACTGGAGCCGGATGCGCACAACAACATATTCGTCCGCCGGATGTTTGCCAATGCGTACGGCTGGCCCGTTGTCAAGCACCTGGTCGATGCGCACTTTAGCGACTCGGCCGTCTCACGGCTCCGCACTGAAGATGAGTACCTGGGCGAGCGGGCGCTGGACATCAGTCAGCCTCCTGGGGCAGATGGCCGCGAGACCAAAACGGTGTCTATGCGGCAAGCCCGCGGCCTTGCGCCAGAGCCGACGAATGCAAGCGAGGCGCGGGAGGCGCTCGATGAGGTGCCTGACCTGCCGAGGACGCAGGATACAGATCGCTCTTCGCTGGTGGCTCACAGTCACCATACAGATAGGGCCGATTCGATGTCGTGGAGTGAGCGCGATTGGGGGAGCAGCGAGAACGAGAGCGACCTTGATTTTATTAATGATGCAAACGGGGACAAGAAACTAGACAAGCCAAAGGAGAGTCAGGGTGGGAGACTGAGCCCATCGTCATGGAACTGGACGGAGAAGATTGTGGGAAAGGGGGCTTCGAGGGCGAGGGGGAGAAGCAAGAGTCCGGTGACGGAAGGGACCAAGTGATGAATTGATGGAAAAAAAAGGTAAATTTATGTACGGGTGAGGAGGCAGCGAGACATTTTATACATGATGATATATATATATACATGCACACATACCCCATATAGTAAGTAAGTAGACGGTAGATGAGAATAGCCAGTCAACAGCGTATTGGTTCTCCGCGATGAAGTTTTTTGTATAAGATTTATTTGAGCGAGTAGTATTTATGCTATGAGAAGCAAATGAGAAGCCAATCAAAAAGGTAACAATACTTACTGTTTTAATCCTGCCTTGATTGAGATGATTGAGGTGTGGAGACGAGCAAAAAAAGACAACTATGGACGAACGGGGAATCGAACCCCGGACCTTTCCCATGCGGTTAGGCAACTCGAAGGTTGCACTATGCTAAGGGAAAATTATACCACTAAACCATCCGCCCATTTGCTGCTGGAGGTAGTTTGTCCAAGTTTAATTCATGAGGGTTTCTATCATGTGGTTTTTTTGACTTGAAGCAATTGAGTGCAATAGGGTAGGTTAACTGTGCATGGAAGGGGCTTGAATTGAGACGGATAGGGCAATGTGGAATTTCTCTGCTATAAGAAGTGTTGAAGTAGATGAAAGTGGCATCAGCTATGTATCTAATTGCCTCTATTCTCTCTCTTTTGCTTACTTGGTGGTGTCTCTGGTATGAATACTGAGGTACTTTGTACGCAGGTGTCAATTATTTCGTAGAGGACGAAATTATCAAGTCAACCAGGATTTCTCACCAGATATTTTCGTACCCTAGAATGGAATCAATCCATCTCTAATACCATAATTCTTGCCAATTCCACAAAGTTTCTGGCTTATCCAGGCACCTCGACAGAGAAATCAATCCCAGCCCTTTATGACGCCCATGTGCGTCACTGTTTGGTTCCGCCGGCCTCTTGCGCTTGCTTCAAAAACAAGGCCCAATCGAGCTTAGCCGCTTCCGTGCAACTTTAATCCTCATGCTAGAACCAACTACACCACAACCAATTTTATAGAGATTCAGCTCATTTTTTTCTCTACCAGTTTCCCATTTGTCTCCCCTCTTTTCAATCTCGCCGCTTTATTCCTTTGATTTTTGACAATCAATGGGTTTGGGGAGTTGCTCGCGGCGGGCAGTGTTTTCGACCCGCTTGTGACGTAGTAGCTGCCTGCAGATAATTTAAACTACAGAGGGGATCTGTGTTTTTTTTTTCCTACGCCGTCTCCCACAGAAGCTCCATACATAACCTACCTTATCAGCGATATCTCACAAGCTCCCCCCCTCCCCATTCTTTATACCCTTCTTCTTCTTCTTCTTCTTTTCGTTTCGGCCATAACCTCTAGCGGATCGAGCAACAAAATCAGATACTATAGCGCAAAGCAGCAGAAACGGCCCACAATGAGGCTCTACCTCCTCCCCGTCTCCACGAGGCGCACGCTCCTCTACGGCAGCCGCTTCAACACGGCGGCCTCGGCCCACGACCGCAGCTACATTGACCGCGGCGCCGACTTTGCAGCCCGCAAATGGGCGCAGTGGGAGAAGATGGAGCGCGGCTGGCAGCGCAAGGTCGTCGACTACGGCAACCACGCCTTTCGGCGCATTCCCTTTGAGGAGTGGGGGCTCAAGTCCGTGCCGCCGCTGTCTGCCCGGCGGCGTGACGAGGAGCTGCGGGGCCGCGACAAGGTCGAGCTGGTGTTTCCACCGGCGGCGATTCCGGAGCACAAGGCTGAGAGCATCGTGCAGAAGCTGGCGACGGAGAGGCAGGCTCTGCATCGCCAGCGGCTGCTGTGGTGCTTTGTCGGCATGCCCATCACGGCGCCTTTGGGCCTGGTGCCTCTGTAGGTTTTTCCTTGCTTCCCATCTGAAAAAAGAGGAACCATCTTTAGCTAACGAGTGTTTTCCCCTTCTAGAGTCCCGAATTTACCCTTCTTCTACCTCGTCTACCGAGCCTGGTCCCATTGGCGGGCCATCAACGGCGGCAAACACATCCAATGGCTCCTGCAGAACAAGCTCCTCCAACTATCTCCCTCCAAGGAGCTCGACCAGCTATATATAAAGGACGGCCAGGTCCCCACCGAGGAGCCATCCGGCAAGGAGCAGATGCTCATCACGCAGAAGCAGATACAGGACTTTTCAGAAACGTTGGATCTGCCAGCCGTTGAGATTGAGCTCGAGAGGGCGATATGGCAAGTCGAAAGAGCGTTAGGGAAAGAGGAGCAGCAGCAGCAGCAGCAGCAAACAGAAAAGGAGTCCACAGAATCGGAAAAGAAGGACAAGCAGTTATGAGACGAATGCAACAAAAGAGAGTGAGAGAGAATTGTAATATGCTGACGAGTCAATGAGTTCAAATCAACGAGGGGCGGGCTTTGCTGAAAAGGTTTATTCTTGTTTTGGTTTTCATACCTATCGAGGTTGGGGGATGGGCTATACACGGGATACGGATAGACGGAGACCGGGGGAGTGGGAGGGTGGTTTATACAAAATGTAACGAAACGTTTTTCATGGGGTTAAAGCTTTACATGAGACAGACATGATGTGATTTACGCAGCTCAACTTATATAAGAATATGCGATAGGGTCTTCTAGATCCTTGGATTCCACTCATTTCTATTACAGACTGAGAGAAGGTTCCGTATTTATAAAAAAGTTTGTGACCGCTCAATGACTTAATACACACTATGTAAGGTTTTTCTTTTAAATGATACATCAAAACTAACGTGCCAGTTAATTACTCATAAGTAGAGGTAGTCATATATAAAAACCAAAAAAAAAAAAAACGAGCGATTAGTATTAAAGCCTCTCCAACGCCTATTTAGGATTAGGTAGTACCCAAACGTGTCTCAATCAATCATTCTCTTCTTTACAAAAAAACGGCCTTTATTTCTTTCCAAAAAAAAAAATTATGCTTATTTATTGGCAAGGTCGGAGATAAAAGTGGCCTCTGTAAAGAGCTGACCATCCTCAGAAATCTCCTCATCACCGACCTTGAGCTTCAAGGTGGCCTTGGGAGAGAACTAAAAAAAAAAAAGCATGTTAGCCATGTGGCTGTGGAGAGGGGAGTAGTGAAACAAGGTTACACACCTGGTAGATATAAGGCTTCGTTCCCGCAGCGGCCGCCACAATGGTCTTGACGAATCCGGGCACCTCGGCCATGACGTCAACCCTGTCGACACGATCTCCCAGAGCAGCATCGATGACGGCCGTGACGGGCTTGCCATCTTTGCCGGATGCAGACCAGTCGAATTCAACCTGAGTGGGCTCAGGCCAGTCGCTGGTAGCGTCCTTCTTAGAGGCCTTGTGCGTGACCTTGTTGTTCTCGGTGCTTACGGCGATCAATTCTCCGTCCTTGACAATAGCTCCGACATTGACAACCGTGTTGCCATAAGACGGAGGTGTGGTGAACTCCATCATGATGGCACTGTGGTTGGGACCTTGGAAGTTGGCAAAGTTCCATCGCGCGGCGGCGTGATGCGGCTTCATGCCTTGCAGAGCGTAGATGTAAATGGCCTGACCCTTGAAGTCCACAGGGCCATCCTTGGTGGTGATGGTACCCTCAGATACACACCGCGGCCAGAAGGCGTGACGCATCGAGCCCCAAGGGTTCTTCAGGTCTGTGCCAAACAGCGTCGTGCCCGTCTTGCCGGCCTGGAAGCCGGGCGCAGTCCTGGTCACCTTGAGGTTGACAAGCGCCCTCTCATCGTTCATGCTCTTGATTGTGTATGAATTGCCGTCTTCGGACAGCTCGACAGCGCAGTCGGTGGCATAGAAGGATGTCTTGTCCTCGCTGAAGGCGACATCGCTCAGTGGGTTTGAGCACCACAGGTGCGGCTTGGCCGGATCACGGGAGAAGATCTTGGTGTTGAACTGGCACGTCACTCGGATACCGCTTTAAAAGAGGAAAAAGAAAGAAAAAAAAGTTAGCAAAGGCGTTGCAAATGCCATGGCAATGGATCAAGCAAGGATAAATCATACGCAACGTTGCTATAGATGACCTGGGCGAAAGCGATGGTGCCATCTTCAGCGAAGAAGTAAAAGACCTGGTTCTCGACGCATGTCGAGTCCATCTCCAACCACTTGTGGTCGGCTCTGGTCAGCTCGGAATACGGCGTGCTGGTCTCCTTTGCCTCCTGGGCGACCGATTTAATGGCAGACGGGCCATAGATGGGCTCTTGGGTGCCGGCGACATTGGCCAGCCTAAAGGGGAGCAGCTTTCCGTCAGCGATGGTCGTTCGATTTTTGGCAAACCTTGGAGGGGGAGACGAGGCAGAATGGCGGGGCTTGTGTCTTGGGATCACTAGACGGGTAATTCTTACTGCTGCTTTGCCCAGTTGAACATGTTGACGGGAGGAAGTGTCGGACGGCGAGGAGGAGACTTGCAGGAGGAAATGCGGTGGGTGATGAAGGGAAGAAGAAGAGAAAAAACCAAGAGATCCAAAAAGGGCCGGAAGATGGAGAACTGGCTTGCCTGACTTGTTGTAAGGTAGCTCGCGAATTGCCTACATGTACGTACTACTGGGCGCTACTAATGGAGTGCTCCGAACCGCCCCTCGGGCACTACAGGGCGCACACCGCTGAAGACTGGAGGGGCAGCTGTGCCAGACAGCGCCCTATGAGGTTCCAATGACGCTGAGAAGGGCATCTGTGGCTTGGGCGCTAAGCAAAAATTACCGGGCTAGTGGGTCGATGGCCAAGGGGTTGTGGCTTGATAGACGGCTGTTATTGGATTTTGGAATCATGGGCGAATACGCCGTAAAGAGGCCGTAAGACGTGGTGATGGAAATGCAGCGGGCGGATCTTGTGAGCAGTCATTGCAGAGTTTACGAGATGAGATGGCATTTGGCTGCTTGGGAAACAACGCGTCGAGCTCGTATTAAGGCGCTCATGAGTTGGGGAAGAGCAGAGCCTCAAGTCTGCCCAACTCTCGATCGACGTTGGCACCAGCAATCTCCTCGGAACATTGCCAAGAAATACCTACCTGGCAGATAGCATTGCTGTATGGATGTTTATTGCGCCCACGTATACTTCCTCGGGCTCTATTTCCGTCGGCAGTTCCAGCTCCCGGCCCAGCAAAAAAAAAAAAAAAAGACAGCATGCACGACGTGTTGGCTAAATTGGCTGGCTGCTGGCAGTTCTTTATCCAGGGTTGAGGTGCTACTACACTACGGCTGCGATTAGTTTTTCAGATACGCGTTATCTACGCACTTCTTATCGCCTAGCCGACAACAAGGTCTTATTAGCATTATCAAGCTTTGTTATACACAAAATCTTGTGCCTCATCGATCCATCTCTCCTCTCGGCCTCGCAAAACCCCGGCGTCAGATGCTTCACCAAGACGCAACAGCAAACCCCTCACTCTCGCTTGCCGCCGTTGGAGGGGCAATGTCAAATATGGAGCTGATCAAGTGCCAATGACATGCATCCACGACTGTCATCTGCATGCAGCGACACTCATCAGACGTACCTACATTGGATTTGACGATGCTACAGGCTCGACGGGCCTCCGTCTATCAGTGACCCCCCCTCTCCCCTCTCCCCTGGATGCGCCCAAGAGGATATGCGCGCACTATCGTGGCACGGCTAGATATCGACCACAGCGAAGCATCAATACGCGGTCGTGGGGTGGGACAGATCAAGATTGGGATACAACTTCAGGCTGGCGAGGAATCATAAGGCTGCTGTTAAAATCTGTTAAATTAACCCTGCGGTTCTTCATGCCCGCCCGGGCCAATCAGCGCCCGCGATTGCCGCAGCCCAGGTGTCACTTCAGCGTGAGCTCGGGCTCTGGCCAGCGCAGCTCTGTCACTGTACAGCGCACACGCCAGCCTGACAGCCAAAAGCGCACCTCTGCTTGGCGGACTCATCGCGCCGTATAAGTACGAGTACATCCACGAGGTACTTGGTCCTAACGAGCCCCTCCCTCCCGCGCGTGCCTTCCCAGGATTCTTACCACTCGTATCCGGACTTCCTCATTATGTGTACCTACCACTTGACTTTCTAAGGGGGAACAATAATTATTACATCGCGATACTCCTCCAGGTCGTCCTTTTTCCCTCTCTTCTCTTTCTCTCTCTTTTTTTTTCCCCCACGCTTTTGTGCCGCGCCTTAGTCTCGTCCGCTGCAACTCCGCCACGCCCATCGCCAATTCCTTACATCATCATAGCGCGAGACGAAATCTGCGATCCCGCGATCCTGTGGCTGGTGCTCGTTTTCTCCTGAAAAAAAATAGCCAACCACCCTCTGGAGAGAGGACGAAAAATACCGGTCTTGATCACCGCATTCACGCTGGCGACCCTTCGAATTCGCATCTCGCCTTGTTGGCCCTCTTCTGCGCTCCAGCAAGCCCGACCGATTCCCTAGCCAAAATGGAAGAAGCACAAGTCCTGCCGCCACCACCGATCGAGCCCATCTCTCGACCAAGCTCGACGTCTACTTCCGCATCTGCCAATGTGCAGCAGCTGCCCGGCATTGCCTCCCTTGCAGCGAGCAACGCGACAGCTGATTCTCCACAGCAAAGGTATTGCATCTGCATCTGTCTTTGAGACGACACAATGCCTTTCTCCTGCCTTGTCGGGCGTGTTGCCGCCCGTGGCGAGATGGCTGTTTCTGGCACTTGGATCATATGTTCTGGACACTGACTTTCGCGTTCGTTAGAGCACCTCCAATCCCGCAGCCTCAAGTATACCATGGCGTTTCCCCTGCTGCTACTAGCGGCGGCACAAATGGCAACATGGTAAGTCTACGATTCTCTTCTTGCTCTCCATCCTTTCTTTCTCCCGTTTTTCCCCCTTCCAACTACGACATGGCGCCGCTCTGTTGCGCCTCCAACACCAAAAAAACTGCCGAACCGACAGCGAGCCAATTGGATCCGGCATATTCCAACTTTTACATCTTATCTCATATCATAATCGCAATCACGTGTCTTATCGCAAGAATCTTCGGCGCTAAACCAAGATGGGAAATTCCCATCCACGCTGGTGCCCAGTTATCTTTGCCTTATCGGTCGGCCGGGGTGCCAAAGTTTTTTTTTTCAGTTCCGTCATCCTTATCGATGATGATAATATCTATCGGCCTTCTCCCTAATCGATTCCCTAATCGCATCCTTATCCCCCAGTACTAGCCGGCATCATGATGGCAACTAATGGATCAACGCAGCCGGTCTGCCAAAACTGCGGAACATCAACAACGCCATTATGGCGTCGCGACGAGTTTGGTTCTGTCCTATGCAATGCATGCGGACTTTTCTTGAAGCTGCACGGACGGCCACGACCGATATCTCTCAAGACGGACGTTATCAAGAGCCGAAACCGTGTGAAGACGATGCGCCCAGATCTTGCTCCTAAGAGAAAGGTTAGTACACATCGGCGCATGCTGCGCATGAACTTTTTGCTGACCAGTGTGTCTGAAAATCTTTAGCAGCAGCACCAACAACATACGCATGGATTTCCCCTCGCGACAGATCCCAACAGCGCCGAGAGCACTGCGGCGCAGGCCATTCGCCGAGCGCAAAAGGCGAATGGCGAGGGCCCCGATTCACCCATTTCGCGCACCGGAACTCCCTCAATGTACAATCATTCACTGCCATCCTTCATGGTTGACGACCCGTCGCAATCAGGCGTCACCGGCTTCAATGGCGGAGAGGGACGCGCCGGCTCACCCTTGAACGGGGATCGCGGGCTTGAGTCTCCTCAGACGCAAGAGCAACTCATTGCAAGCAATTCTAGTTTGAAGACGAGAGTTAGAGAACTTGAGTTTATCAACGAGTTGTTTCGTGGTCGCCTTAGCCAACTCGAGCAGCAAGAGGCGGCTGCCTCTGCAGCGCTCAGGGGTCAAGAAGTCGCTGGTGTTGAACACACCCAGCTGCGGGCCCAGTTGGACGCAAGCAAGGAGAGCGAAAACCAGCTCCGGGTTCAGCTGGAGGACAGCCACCGAAGAGAAAACAACCTCAAACGACGACTCGATGAGCTGGAGCTCGAGTTGAAGGCTGTCAAAGAAGCTCTAACCGAAGCAGACTCGCGACCTTACAAGAAACCTCGCATCATAGATTCCGATGAGGCTGTTAAAGCTGAAGCGGCTGACGCCTTGGCTGCCGTCGCCGTCGCCGTCGCCCCAGAGCTGATGGTGGATGCCCATATGACTGAAGTAGCTGCTGGAGAGCACGTTGCTGAAGCAGTCGATGAGACGCCATCGGGCGCACCCATCGATCACGCCGTCGAGGCTACTGCAGAAGCGATTGTTGAGCCACTCACAGAACCCATCGCAGAACCTGCCACAAGAGAGTCGGCCGAGACAACTGTAGAGACAAGCGCAGAGCCGATCACGGGGCCAACCTCTGAGGCGGCTGTTGAGACCACTGCTGAGAACCCTGCAGAGGTAGAGCCGGCCTCAGAGGCGCCCGAAGCTGTGATGACAGACTCAAACGGCACAAACAGCACTGCTCCAGAGTTGGAGGGTGCGGCTGCTCCTGCAGAAGTTGCAGCGTGAATGCCCTTTTCAATAACAGCCGCATACTCGCCGACTCACTCAATACCCCAGCATGGCGCGTTCATCTACCAGCAATAATCTTTCTTACTAATTGCCCTAGGACGTGGGCAATGATGGATGCGCAGTGAATGTTGACGAATCTTGCCCATTTTAATACCCTTGTACGAACTCCGATCTGATGCCAACTGCGGTGCGTGGAACAATGGCATCAACTTTATTCATTCTTTTTTCGCGGTGCCGAAACGACGAATATAAAAGTGTTGGCGTTACGGTATATTTTTTTGTTACCGCGGCTTTTTCATTTTGTGCTTTTTATACTCCTTTTCCCCAATACTTTTAATAGATGACCCGGGACGGCTTTAATGTGGACGAAAACGGTCGGAGAGAGGAATTGTTCGAGATGGTGAGCGGCAGTCGATACCCTCGTTTTGACTTCATGCGAGGCTGCACAGGAATGTAGCTCGTGGGATGAAGTCCCAGATAGGTAGTCAGAGCAGCAGGAGTAAGAAGCCTCAGGGCGTCGAAACAAAAAAAACCGGCGTGGGCCAGTGTCGCAATCAAACCAAAAAGTTGACTTGTTATTCCCAACGAATATATTTAGAGCCATTTTGCGCTAGCTGCTCATCTCTTGTGTGTTTTGTCAAACCCTGTCAGTGATTATCATATGCGGTTGTCTGGAGTCTGTAGTAGTAGCTGTAGTACTTGTTTCGCTTCACCCTGGCATCACCCAGGGGGAGGGCATCTCAACTTCTCTTCACTTAATCTTGACTCGCTTTATACACTCTCTTCACTTATTCACTTGGTCATCACCATCCTACCAAAAATCTGAAAGGAACCTCGCATTCTATTGAAGTAATTGACCTTGACCAAGCTCGCAACCCGTCACGTGCGCCCACCCCAGCATTCACTCGACAGAGCACAACCAACAGCAACTTTTCGGAGTTTCAGCAACCGCCCGGAACAAAGGACCATCATATTTCCCCTCATTTACCTTTTTTTTAGTTTCTTTGTTTCGGAGGCAGCCCGGAGAAGCTGCGAGAAGCATTTCATCCTCATCGTTATAAGGCCATATTTGGACTGATAAAAGAGTCTCTCAACTAATCCTTCTGGAAACTTTGGGTTGCAGTTCAGCGTGGCTTGGCTCTGAGCCCCACCAGTTCGAGGCAGACAAGGTTGATCTCGTTGGTCTTTTGTTGTTGCGAAAGGATTTGAAAGATATATTGCAGCCTTTTTTTTTTTTTTTCTATCTTTGGTTCGCTTTACTATCATTGTTTACTTGAAGCTGTATTTTTCCTTGGAACATTATACAGCGAGAAAGGAAAGATGGCGCCGACTATACCTAGCCGAGGAGGCCCAAGCGCAAGCCACGGCCAGAGACCAGTACTGAGCGGCAAGCTTCTTCCTTCGCGAAATCGGTACGTCAAAGTTGTTTTATTATTTTATCAATGTGTAACTTTTGGGAGTGAGAATGTTTACTAATGCGTTTTTTAATAGCAAAATTATCAGGGAATCCATCATGGGAGTTAGTACGTATCTGCCTTTTTCTTGATGATTGTTTCCAGACACTAGTTTAGCTAACCTGGGTTAATAGCGAAACCTGCCATTCGGTAAGTCAAAGCAGTGTAACACGCCAAGATTTCTTCAGCGCGAAGAAGCAAAAAAAGGGAACACAAGCAGGGATGGCACTTGGCTAACGACCCCGTCTTGCGTTGTAACAGGCGGCTAGCTCGACGTGGTGGCGTCACCAGGATTTCCGCGGGGATTTATAATGAGATTAGAGTCGTGATTAAGGACTATCTTGAACAGGTGAGAGACTATACAAGCAGAATTTCATTTTCCTTTTTATTCTTCTTTTTCTGTTGTTGTTTTACTAATATTGTATTGTTTTTTTTTAACGTGCTAGGTTTTGAGAGATGCTTTCATATACGTCGAGTATCGGAAGGCCAAGACCATCACCCTGGAAGACGTGAGTTTCACCTTGTCAGAAAACATGCAAGTAAAAATAATTAACTGGTGTGAATATACAGGTCCTCCATAGCCTTCGACGTCGCGGACGAGCCGTATACGGCTTCGATCCAGACACCTGGACTGAGCCCAAGCAGCATCGTCGTAGAACGGCGGCGGCGCGGAGACCATACAGGTCAGATCGGATCTCCTTGTGAAAAGGTATTAGGTATCCCGACTGCCTGACCCATTTTTGTTGCTGTTATTTTTTTTTTTTTTTTTTTGTTCTTTGGTTCGCTATTTATGGAAGGCAAACTGTGGGATATTTAGCACGTTTGGAGGCGAGATGCTTTGCTTTGAGTATTTATCTAAGACGATGATGATGAGGCACTCATTTGATTGCAGTCATGGAAGAATTAACGATGCATTCAATTAAGTAATATTAAAAATTCCTAACATGTATACGCGTCGATGTGTACTATTAAGGAGAAAAAAAGAGACACAATCAAGGCATCTGGTATTGCAAAAGACGAAAAAAAAAAAAGGTAAACATCAAATGGTGGGGTATCTCAAAAGAAGGAATGTCGCAACAAATATTCAAATCCCAGTTTCACCGTCTGGATCCTACAGCTCCTCCAGGGAAGGCTGATGGGCTATTACCTCTTCTTCCTCTTGCTCGACTCCCACTCTTCCAGCGCCTTCTCCAGCGCCTTGGCGGCACGCATCTCGTCCCGACGAAAGGCGCTGTTGAAAATGGCCGGCAGCAGCATAGTGCTGTTGGCATGCTCCTGCGCGAAGCCCACCTCAGCGTCCTTCCCACAACGGTCCTTGACAATGCGGATCGCGCCGTCGAGGAGATCTCGACCGATGCCCTTTCCACGATATCGGAGGCGTGTGGTCCATGCTCTGATGACGCCTTTGCCTCCCCGGAAGCTCACGCTTCTGCTCCTGTTTCTGCGCTTGCCGCCAGTTGATAACACAGAAGAGAAGCGAGGCTCTAGCCTGAGGATCAAGACTCCAATCAAGGCACCGCCATAGCGTGCGCCAATGACTAGATCTCCCTCAATGCTTCCTGAGCCCTCGAGCCATGACCATCGAAGATTTTCTGCCAGGTTCACATAGCCGTCTGTAAAGTAGCGTATCGCAGTGAGATACGTCATGGTTACACCACAGGAGAGCAAAAGAACCAGACTGGGATCGCCAGATGCGGGATCGTAAGCCCAGCGATAGACTCCACCCCAGGCGATGAACAAGAAGCTCATGCACAGCGGATGGAAGACCATGGAGCGAGCAGCTCGTTGCTTCATTTGAGCTACGGAGTCGGCGATGAGATTCAGGCCGGCGACCTTGTCGTCGTAAGTGAGCAGAGGCTCCAGAGACAGGGGAGGGACATCGTCGAGGGGATCGAGAGCGGCATCAGCTTCAGCTCCGGTGTAGGACTGCGAGTCCGAGAAGGAAGTCGAGGAGCTGAGAGGTGAGGGAGATGGCGGAATGGGAAACTGGTGGTGAGAGTAGGGCTCGAGATACGGAGTTGGCGCATGGGAAGACATGGGCGAAGAGGGTGAGGCTGCGCTGAGAGCAAGATTTGCACGCAGAAACGTGAAGAATGCTGCAACAGTTAGCAATGAACTTGTAGACGACAACTATTCTAGGCTGAATGGGGTCAAATGGATGGCGACGAAGACTCAAAACAAGTGGTGTAGATAATGGCAAGTAATAGCTTGGAGCTTAGAGGAAGCTTGGAGAGCTCCACGTTGATTAGATGAGAAAAAATGGCGGGGAGAGAAAAAAACAGAGGGGCAAACGAGACTTTTTGCCCTCATGGGTAGTAGCACATGGGTACAATCATTTTCTCCTCGTCTGCCAAGACGAAAAAAAAACACTCTGATGCTCGATGAGGAAAACAGGAAGAGTCAAGGCAAAAGAAGAAATCAAAAAAAGTCTTACCAGCACTAGTCCTCAAGCCCTGCACGACATTAACTCTGTCCACCACAGAAACCGGGCCATAGTTGGCGAGATCCAGCTCGCGCACACCACCCACGAAGCGTTGAGCTTCCTCCATGCTGTCATGCACAAGATACTCCCACCTCCCTAATCCAGAATAATGCCCTCCCTCTTCAATATTGAAAAGGAAAATTTAAATGCGGCGGGACGCTGCCCTCGGGAAATAAGTTAAAATATTAACCGCGGTAAAGGGTCTTCCAGAAGCGCGGAAGCTTTTTTGATTTAGCCGCAGCCAGGCGACCCAAAAGGTGAGAAAGGGGAAGAGATGAATAGATAAGCAGTAAGGTGAGAAGAAACGGGAAAAAAATGGAGATTAGGTAGAATTGGGGCTCCAGGCCTGAAGGAATCTGGAGAAGTGCGGATGAAGAAGTTCTTAATATGTTGTCAACAGCTTAAACGCCAGGAGATGGTGGGCACAAGAGCAGACCACGCACAAGATGTTGTGACGGGCGCTATGCCGGGTATCGTATGGAATAGTATGGGTGTGGATAATCAACGTGTTACAAGGGGATCAACAAGGTTAAAAACAAGCTGCTCGTTTCAGATATCCCAAACGCGAGAGAAAAAAAACGAGGCGTAGGAGACAACTGGTGAAGCGAGCTGTAGGGCAAAATCTGGGAAAAAAGTAGAAGAAAAAAAGCACGAGCCCGGAGGGGGTCTGGGGGGATAGATAAAAGAACAGCCCTTTTTCTAATCTGCAAGATCTGCAGCATTTACTCCGTACACTAGAAAGGGACTGCCCATGCCATGGCTATCGAGTTTATCTACCTAGGTAGCACTAGGCGGCTGGCAGAGTTATCGACGAACCAACAGACGGCATTCTTGCTCATGTAAGAGACGAGAAAAACCTTGTAGACAGGCCAAAACCAAGCGAGGCGAGGCGAGACAGGACAAGGCACCCCTGACCCTTTTTTTTTTATTCTGGTTCCATGTATTATTTATCTGCTCCCCTTGCGACAATACCTACCTGTACTTGTCCGCCAGCAGAGATTAATTCTACTTGTGCAGCTGAGCCAAGTTCTCATGACGGACGAAGGAAAATGGGACGATGCCCCCATCAAGGCATCTCACAGAAAGGCATCAACCAACTTGAACCCAAAAAGCGAAGCGGCTTTTCCCGTTGAAATGTCCGCGTGTTAATAGTGCGTATATAAAAGCGGGCGGTGGCTGACCCCGGCGGCCTTGGGCCTCCTCTAGAGCTCTGGCCTCCACTCCAAAAATTGCAGCATGGAAAGCTGAAAATGCACCGCGGTGGCTTGGAAATGGTTGGCTGTTATTTCGAGCTTCAGGCCAAGCATCACGGCGTAATAGGTGGTGGAGATGGAGGAAAAGAGGAGAAGTGGAGGTTTTGCTTTTCTTCTGCGGACGATCAAACAGCGGCAAATGCAAAATGCAGAGCCAGATGCCAGCGAGGGAAGGCGCCCTCCTGAAGGAGGAGAAACACTTGCTTGCATTAGCAGCAACGCCCATGATGACATTTTCATTATCTAAAGTAATCACTGGCTGCTCGTGTTTACTATTCTCTCCTTCTATTTGCTCCCTCTTCTTCATTTTGCTATTCAGCCATCCGTCGTCAAATTCGTGATTTATTCCTCCTTTTGGGCGCGCCTCAACATCGACGAAAAAAAAAAAAGCGAACCCCCATAACGCTTGTTGGGGCTTTCTAGCACGCAAATAGCTTCTGCTTCCCTATGCTCACACGGAGCTACTACAGCACGTCTCCATAAAACTAAAACAACCCTTGCTAGAGAACCTCAAACAAACCTGGGGTTTCAAAACCGCCGGCTCCTCCACCTTCAACCCAACCAGGCTAGCAAATCCAAGCGCCAAAATTCTGTCTGGACGACGGTCTGGGCCCCCTCCCGGTTGGTCAGGCTGGAGGGCACGCGATAAGAACGGGTAAGGGAAAAACTACGCATGGCATCCAATAGACTCGACGAGGCGTCAACCAACAGCCACGCCACCATTAGAAGCTGCTCCTCTCAATTGGCTTTTTGCGGATGCATCAAGTCAGTGCTAGAGATAAGTCGTCCAGCCGGATGTCCCCCAAGGCTGCCAAGCAACACGGCCATCGGGGTCCAGATTGCGCAAAGGAGGCTACTGGTTAAGCGATGGAGATGGAGCAAACCGGATAGACTGGACGTGCCGGCAGCAGCATTACGCATGCTCATACCTGCAGCCATGCATGCAGAGACGGCCGGACCGCGTTGAATGAGTGGTCGGCTTCTTCTTGTCCTCTATCCGTTGCGTTATCACGGCAGCCGCCACGTCCAACCGGCTTGCATTCAACCGTGATAAGCAAATCAGGCTTCATGTCTTGTTCAGAGCACGCACGGAGCCAGCCAGGCTACCTGCATCCGTGAAGGATCGTATCCGTCCTAGAACTCGGCGTCTCCCCTCCTCTCGTGCCTCATGTGTCTGCTGTTACCTCTTCCGGTGTGCTTTATCAACCATCTCGGCCCACTCACAACACCACAAAGATAAAAGAGCTGGACGAATCAGCAACCGAACCGGGCGCTCACGAAAGGATAATTCGATGTATCACATCAACCACATGCCCTGTCCCGATGGCGTGGATTTGCGCGGGTAATCATCACTACTGCTGTTCCGTCACCACTAGTACTCCATGTGATGTGCGTGTGTTTGTGCGTGACGGCAGGCAACTTGAACACGGATCAAGACCAGCCGTCACTCAATCTTTCGGTAACACGGCCACTTAAGCTATCAGGCTAGCATCGACCGTCTGCACTTGGCGACATCCATTATGGAGGGGTTCACATCTCAAAAAGAGGAACAAGGGTAACTGGCGGTCCACTGCTGACGTACAAAGCATACGCGTCCGAACACTCGGTGCCGGCCAATTTGCGTATTTGAGTAGAAGAGACCGCTCATTCTTGTTGCCAAGACGGTTTTAACGGAATGCGATGAAGACGTGATGATGATGCTCTCGAGAGACTTTTGAGACAATTGAGCCGTGAGAGCCGGCGGTGGTGCAGGGGGATTACGAACAAGACTCGGGGCTGTACAAATGCTACAGTGTGTGAAGAAAGCCCCTCTGTGATAGATGGATAAGCCGCTTGATTTTACGGCCGGAAGGGCTTTGTCGATACGTCAGATGCGCGCGGCATGGCATTAATCGCAGCGTCCGGCGGCTTTTACTCGTGCTCTGGAAAGCAATCCATTCAGCAAGGCATTTCGCTTTCCCCGCTCTCCGGCTTACACATGCATTCACCTTGATTGCCCCATGGTTCGTACATGCCCGTTGAAACCATGAATGTGTCTGCGATTGCAGTTTCGACATTGTGTCGCGGATGGATGCGATGGAGACATTTTCCATCTCATAGATGAGCAAACTTACGTCCAGCGGTAGGATGGCGGGAAATAGGCGTCTGGAGAGACATCGCCAGATGCGTGAACCCAATTTACCACTCTACAACGAAGCCCCCTAGAGTTTGCACACCAACCACAGATAAGGATCTTGGATGCAATTTCTCTGACGGCTCAACTTCAATGTTTCATTGCCAGGATGGAGAACACGATGCAGCTGATCAGTCTCAAAAGTCTTGGAAATGCACGCTTTTGGACGACCTCATCTTCTACAATATGACGCATATATGTAAGAAAACGGAAGCGCCGCGGTTGATTTTGGTCTATTGAGGTCCCAGCTGAGCAAACGCTTTGAGAAATGCATCCCGCTACTCCTCCCTGACTAAGGGCAGCTAGCACCCCTCAGATGACCCGTGACTCAAAGTGAATTGTCCGCGAGGTGCCTTTTAACGCCGCTATGGCGCCTGGCTGCCATGTTGATCTTCGGCTAAAGCGATGTCAAAGCAGAAACGCTCTTAGGGCACTTCGCATCATTCAGCTAGCAAGGAATATACGAACAGGGAAAGAAAATTAGCATGTATCACACGGAAAGGTAAGCAGGTCGAAAAAAGAAGGAGGCATGGATTCTACAAACAGGGTCTAATCGCTTTCGACAATCCCGGGCAATCCTGCAGGAAATTGAATGCCTTCTGTATTCTTATATCAGGACTCCGTAATCGCCGACCAGCGTTACCCCCACGCCCAGCGGAACACGAAGAGCAGAAGAAAAAAAGCTTATGTACACTGAAACCCAATGAGTGTGCGGAGCGCACACTTCCGCTGGTGGGAGCACTTCCGCTGCTGGGAAATACAACGGATTGCTTTCGTACAAAATACCAAGGCGCGGCATTGCTAGTTCCATCAATTGCCGTGGAAGGGCGCGCCAGACTAGGCTGTTGGATGACTGATCTGTCAATACGGCAATCGTAATCCGTGCTCCGTAGTGGTTCTTTTGCTTCCCGCTGCAAGCCCTTCTCTTAAAATAGCCCACATGTGTCTGACCATACGGCAACTATTACTACTACTCACAAGCCAAACAATAAAACGATAGTAGCAGCATCGCGAGCCCAATAGCATTCACTACTCGAAGCGTTCTAAACGTTCGAATCCGCCCAAATCTTCGCAGCTGAATCGCTTAAATCGTTGCCCAGCTATGAAGGTAACAGCGGTAAGCGTCTCCCCTGGCATGGATGGGTTCGCGAAACAGATTAAGGTTGCTTACCATTTGGACTTACCCCAGATTTGGGTCTATCCTATCAAAGCCCTTCGTGGCATCCCACTCCACAGCGCCCATCTTGGCCCCCAGGGTGTGAAGCATGACCGACGGTTTATGCTCTACAAGGTCAATGAGGACGGGGAGCTAGCCAAGATCCAGCTCGACAGGTATCCCGAATGCAGCCGTTTCATCCAGGAGATTGTCGGCAATGAGCTTCATGTCCGGTACGAGCCTCCGGAGGAGCCGCTGGTGCCGTCATGTCCGGAGCAGAGCGTCGTCCTTCGCGTACCTTTGGACCCTGATGTCTCAGGGCTCGATCGACAGGTCATCAACCTCCACCAGGGGCTGGCAAACGTCTACCGCATGGGGTCCCATTTTGACGAATGGTTCACTGCCTGCTTCGGCTTCCAGACAGCCTTATTCTACATCGGCAGCGAGCGTCGCCCAGTCCTCGGCACCTTTTCCCCCAGAGCTCAGCCCGCTGCCACTGCTGCGCCTCCTGCCCAAAAGGGCTGGCTCCCTTATCTGTCCAGCTACATCTGGGGCGCCAGTGATCACCGTCAGCCCGAGGCCGAATCCGAACCGGACTGGCTGACATTTTCCGATATGGCTGCCTACCTCGTCGCGAGTGAAAAGTCTCTTGGCAACGTCAACGCTCGGCTCTCCAGTGGCCCCGTGGATATCGTAAAGTTCCGCCCCAACATCGTGGTGGACGGCGAGGGCGAGGGCGAGTTTGACGAGGACTTCTGGGCTGAGCTGTCCATCTGCGGCCGCCCTACCCTTGCCATGACCAAGATGTGTAACCGATGCACCTCCCTCAACGTCGATTACGAGACGGGGCGTCTCGGCGTGGGCGAAAAGGGCATGCTCCTCAAGAAGCTGATGTCTGATCGGAGGGTCGACGCGGGCTCCAAGTGGACGCCCGTCTTTGGCAAGTATGGCTTTCTGGTCGACGGCCTGGATGGAGCTGACATATCGGTTGGCGACCAAGTGGCTGTGACGAAGAGGACAACCGAGAGGCCGGTGTGGGATTGGCCGTACAAGGATAACAGGATTGCTCGCTTCTACCGATATGCATAGATTAGTCGTGGCTGACCCGTTTCGACATGAACAATATCACGCCGCATGAGCAGTCTGCCCTACGCTATACCCTTCCTCTTCACATCTTGCTCCGAATCAAGGAAAGCAATCATGCAGTCAAGCACGGTGCGTCCGTTCAGTGTGGTCACCGGCGCAAAAGGTTTCTTGATTCCATGCCCGGCCCAACACGGGAGGGGGGGTGCGACCTCGTCTCGCTGCATCACACATGCATACAACGATAGATGATGTCGCACGGACGATCTTGTATCACAGACTTTTTTTTTTTTTGGCCTTTTTGGCCTTTTCCCTTCCTCCCGGCCACCTCCTTCTCTCCCCTCCCGGTGCCACAACACCAACCTGGTGTGACAAAAGATGACGCAAATAAGACCCAAACAGGCTTCGATCAAATCTCGGCTCACTGCATATCCTTCCTCCCGAATAACCATAAACGCAAACCAACTCTTTGTTTTTTATTTACTCTTGTGCGTGTGTATGTGCATATTTCCATTTATAGCAAAAACTATTCAATCTTGGCACGTCCTCCTCCTTTCCTTCTTTCCGCTCTCGAGCTTAACCTGCCTACCTACCTATTCATCGGGCGCCGTTATCACACACACCCTCAGGAAAAGATGGAGGGCGCGGGAGGGA
>PXNZ01000563.1:0-18323 GCA_003012085.1 Trichoderma brevicompactum | reverse complement strand
AAACAAACAAACAAACAAACCTCCCCCCAACCTTCAAAATGGTTTCCTTCAAGACTCTCCTCCCCTTCATCGCCACCCTGGCCACCGCCCTCCCAACCGACACCTCCCCAAAGGACCTTGAGACCCGCTCCACCTTCGGCGACATCACCTACTACAACGCCGGCCTCGGCGCCTGCGGCTGGTGGAACAGCGACACCGAGTGGGTTGCCGCCGTCTCCGCTCCTCTCTTCGACTCTCAGCGCCCTTGCGGCCGCCAGATCCGCGTCAACTACCAGGGCCGCAGCATCACCGTCGGTGTTGTCGACCGCTGCGCCGGCTGCGCCTGGGGCGACATCGATCTCACCCCCAGCGCCTTCACCAACCTCGTCGGCAGCCTCGGACCCGGCCGTGTCCAGGGCTCTTGGGACTGGGCTTAAATATCAAGCAAAACAAAACAAACGAGTTGGAAAAGAAAAAAACACGCAGCGTTTCCCTTGGGTCTCACTTTTGTCAGCATTGAGCTCTTGGGGCGGCATGGGAAGATGGTCACTCGGTTAAAAAATGACCCTCATTTTCGATTCTATCTGTCAATATTTCTTTCTTTTATTTTGAACATAGCTTGATGATACGCAATGTATATATGACATGCGAGAAGACATTAACGGGGTATGAATGAGATATACTATGCAGGGAGAGAGAGAAGCCTTTCTAGCTTGCTCGCGGAACTTGTACATAGAGAGGAGCTGAAATCAAACAATTGCTTTTCCCCTGATACATCACAACCGAACCATGTTTCACGTAAAGACAAGAGGTGAACAACTAAAAAAAAATTTGTATTGTCTTAGATTGTGTCTCATTCATCCGTTAAAAGTAAAAATCATGACTGGTGCCTGTGTGGGCCCCCTCTTGTTCCTCATTATGTGCCGTAATAGAATACACATATATACACGCAACTTCAGACTCCTCGCGCAATGCTGCGTGGCCAAAGATAAAAAAGAATAAGAAAAAAAAAAGAGTGCTGTCATGGCCAAGACCGTTACGCTCCCTGATCTCTTACAAGATAGAAATATGAAAAAAAAAGGAAGAAAAAAAAAAGAAAAGACAAGCCGTCGAGGTGCAAGGACAAGAGTCATGTAGCAATGCTCTGATCCATTATGATGCTGACATACCCTATGTTAATACACTGACAAAGGAAAAAGTTCGTAATAGTGATAATGAATGATGTGTGCGCCTGCCACCCCCCTGTTTCATGATGCAGAGCGCAGCCTCTAGTTGGCCCTGTTCCTCAGGCTACTACTAGCCCGCGAAAACCCAGGTAGCCACTTCCTCCTAGTTCCAATCACAGACGGTGCCGGCGTAGCTTGCTCGGCCGCGGCCTGCTTTTTCACGTTTGGTGAGTTTCGCCCATTGACAACCAGGTCCGAAAGGCGTACCGGGGCGCTGGTTGAGGATGGGATAAAAGTAGGTGTTGCTTCGGTTCCCACGGTGTTTCTTCTCTTCTGTCGGGGCTTCAGCATGATGGGTGGTGGCGTTGCACCCGCCCGATCATCAAAAGCGCCCTCGAGGTTTTTGTTCATCCAAGGCTGAAGGCTAACGCCCTGGTTGCTCTTAAAGGCATCCGAAAAGGTGGCCTCTACGGCACTCGCCGGGGTGCTCGTCGGCGAGGTAGGAGCCAAGGAGCGGCGGAACAGCCGATTCAATGCGGTTCGCGGCCCGCTGACCGGAGGGTAGTTGCCCCTTTTCTCGCTGTGAGGGTGCTGTGGAATAGACGGAGACTGAGCAGGTGTGTGAAGGTCATTTTTCACCTGCACCCCGTCACTCTGCCGCCTGGAATGGCCCAAGTACTCGTCTTGCTCCGGTGTGCTGGTGAGGGTGAGAGTCCTTGGTGAGTTTCGGGCAGACGATGTTGTCGACGATGTGCGAGCATGGAGGCTCGACCGCCTGCCCGGCGGGGGCGGGGCAGTATTCGTAAAGAGAGACTGGCGCAGCGAGAAGAGCTCGTTGATGTAGTCGGCATCGTTGCCAATCCCCTGCGACTTCGATTTTGGGGCCCAGCCGCCATTAGACTGACCGGCGGGAAAGGAAAAGAGGTCCGGAGAGACGTCGCCATTGGCGCCTCGGGTCGGCTTGTTGCTCTCCTTCATCCAGATATCAAGACTTGATCGAAGCGAGTGGACCTCGGATTGCTCGTCAGAGTCAGTGCTGTCCCATCGGTTCTCCTTCTTCTGGGACGTTGTGGACTCGCTCGCGGCCCGTTGGTGCTTCGGCATGGGCACAGCAATGCCGTAGATCTGTCCGTTGTTTTCACCCTCCATACCGTTGTCCGCCTCCCGTACAAGATTGGACTTTCCTCGGAATGAGACTCTCAGCGACTGACTATCCTGATCACTGTAGGTGGCTGAGGCCCTGTCGTTCCGGCTATCCTGCCTGGCGAGGGAGTCGTTGGAGTTGCGCATCCGATGCAGAGTAGATGTCGAGATGGTATCTGGAGTAGGGGGGAAGTTTGGATCGTGAAGGCGCATGGTGCCGGGGCCGTCCGTCATGACCTTTCTCAAGGTGGGTGGAGGCTGCGAGCGGCGTCGATCTCTGCCCTGATTCGCCACGGGGCGGAAGCCCTCCTGCAGCACACTTTGAGATCGGCCCAGCTTCTCGATCTGCTGCAGCGGGGAAGCAGCATGACCCACAGCGCCCGAGATAGAATGGCGGGGGCCGGATGAGCGGTTCCCCCCGAGAAAATGATTGGCAGAAGCTGCACGAGGTGGGAACCCGGACACCATCTTCTTGGAGACGTCTCGGACACTTGTGGACAACATCTGCAGGTCAGTGTCAACGCCATCCAAGCTAAGGGGCTGGTCGACCGGCGGAGGGAAGATGCTGTCCTGGCTCTTTTTGCCGTACACGCTGGCAAAGGAACTCTCGCTAAGGACGCTCAAGGTCGGGCTGCCCAGACCGTTGGATGGGCCGTTATCCGCATCGGGGTTTCCCTCCGTGACGCGTGCCAGGCTGAGAGCACTGCCCTTGACTCCGAGATAGACGCTGCGCAGGTTTTCGGTGTTTTCGCTCTTTTCAGACAGGAAACTCGGCACGCGGTTGATGGCCTTGCCGTTGTCCCCTTGTTTCGCGGCTTCGTCCATCGGAAGGTCGAGGGATGGCCGGAGGTATTTTTGATCCATATCTTGGCGGCAGAAGTATCCCTCCTGCTCTACCTGCAGAACCATGTTCCGCTCTTGGATCAACTGGTCCACCTTTGCCTCCAGCATCACAATCATGGCAACGGCCTCTTCGACGGCCTTGTCGCGCTTCTCGAGCTCGTCCAGCAGGGTTTCGTTCATCTCCTCGGTTTGGCGCTTGTCTCTTTGCAGAGACTCGATGCTCGTTTCCAACGACGACTGCTTCTCCCGGCGGTGATAGAGCTCCAGCTTCAGGTCGAAATTTTGCTTGTGGAGGCTGGAGATGACCTGGGTGACAGTTAGCGAAAAGAAACTAAGATGTGATACTTGAGAATGTCTCATCTCGTCGGTGACGTACATTTTCCATGTCTTTGACGCCCAATCCGGGCTTCTTGGCAGGCTCGGTGCCGCCGCTGGACTTGGGGCGCGATCCATCCGACGATGCCGCTACTGATCTCCTCCTTGGAGAGTTTACACGGCTAATGTCGACGGGCGCGCCAAGGTCCTCGCTTACTCGCGACAGAGTGCTTTGGTTGAGCTTCTCGCTCTCGGCCCTGCGCTCTCGCTGAAGCTTCTCCTGCAGAAATGTCGAGACTGCCTGGGTACGGGCGGACTCGACGCTGCCTTCTCGAGATAGTTGAGGTGTGTGTCTGGGAGTAGATCGCGGTGACAGGACGGGTTCGTTGCAAGGGCTATGGTGGTATCGATGTATCGGATGGGCAGGAGGCTGAGGCGAAGGCGAGAACTGAGGGCCTGGGCCTGGGCTTCTCACGCCCTGGGATGCTGCCACTCGAGCGTGTGACGACGACCTGTTGGAGGTTCGAGATGACGCACGAGGATACTGAGAGGGAGCCTTCTGGAAGGCCCTGGAGTTGGAGGAATCCATGGCGACTCAATCTTTTCAATAGGCTGCAAAGCAGCGTAAACCGGGTTCCAAAGGGGATGGTGATGACGATAGCGAACACGATATATGTAATATATATATATATATATACCTAAATGTGGGTACATATATATATACATACATATATATATCAGACGTAGCAGTGGGCGAAGGTTTGCGCTGATGCCCGCATCGAAAGTCAAAGTTACTGGACCTGAGAGTTTAGAGCTTAGCCGATGCTGGTGCTACGAGGTGAATGAATGTCGATGCGAGACGCGGTGCAAAACTAATCGCGTAAAGAATTAGGCACGCGAGAGAGCGTCGTGGTAAAGCATGTCGCTTGGAGCAACAGTCCAAGGGGTCGATGTCGCGATTTTGCGTGTGCAAGGTCAAGGAAGACGAGTGGATGTCGCTCGGCGGACAGGGTATCGAAGTCCAGCTCCAGGCTAGAGGGTAAAAAAAATCCGTAGAGGCAGCAGGCACCTTGCGCTCAAGGAGAGGAGAGAGAGAGAAGGCGAAGATTTGAGGGCCGTGGGCAGTGGCAGGTTGAAAAGGCAAGGCAAGGCAAGGGGGGGCGTGGGAAATGCTGTCGTCCCGGAAACTCGCTTAAGCCTCGTATTATCTCCAGCAAAGCCGGACAGGAAAACAGCACAAAAAAATTATGCGACAATCAGCAGAGGCGATTGCTGATGACTGGGAGCCGTAGAGGAAGCAGCGTCAACAAACGGACGTCTCTGCAGCAGCAATTGGAGGAGCAGAGCGTGTCGAGGAATGCAGCTCGGGAATGGAGGTGGAGAGGCGATGCAGCTGGCAAAGGAATGACGAAGGACGAATGACGCGAGCGCAAAGCGAGATCCGATCCCTTCTTTTTTTTTTTTTGTCGCAGCAACGGGCTCCGTAACAGCTGGCTAGAGGAGACGAGGGCAATAGTAGTACTAATAGTAGTAATAATAAAATCCAGGCCAGCGCCGTCCATACGGATTCGACGATTCAGGTGCACGAGGGGGGTGAAGGAACAAAGGGATGGGGATGCTGGAGATGAAGATGGAGAATTATGGCGAGAAGGTGAGCGAGCGAGAGACAGCGAAGAAGCTTAGTGCGGCTACGCCGTAATTAGGAGCCTCCAGGCGGCATCAGTGAGTGGCTTGCAGGCGCTGCGCTAGGGGGCCAGGGGTAGCGCTAGTGCCTGTGCCTTGCGCCTGGGGGGGCTGCTAAGAGAGGCCGTGCGTTTTGGGGGGATTTTTAGTGCAAGGGAGAGGAATCAATTGACTTGAAGATGTTCCGTATTGAGAGAGAAGAGTTTACCCTATCATGACCAATTGGAGGTTATATCAGGTTGAGTCGATATTTGATAATAGACTGAAAGATATCAATTCCAAATGGCAGCAAAATACCGCAGCTAACCAATCACCAACACCTCATGCACCGCTTCTTCAGTTGCATAATAATCCCCCGTCTCCATCCCATATCCACCCACCTCTTCTCCTCTTATGCGAGGCCCGGTTCCATCTTCTTTATCCGACACACGCAACTCGCATATTCAGCCCAAAAAAAAAAACCAACCCCAGCCCCCTTTCCACCGCCATCTCGCTGTCCCGCCAGTTTGCGGAAAAAAAAAAAAGAGACAGAGAGCCTGCAGCAAGCGACAGACGCAGCTCATCTCTCAGCCCAACAATTTTTTTTTTGTTTTCCTTCTTTCTCTCTCTTCTCCTCTCTTTTGATGCTTGCGATATAGATACTCTCGCACAGGATACTGAAATGCTCACTCAACCCGTAAAACTCAGTCAATGACGTTCAATAGTAGAGAGAGAGAGAGAGAGAGACATGCATCATCAAAATCTCACGCCCCCCCAAATCTCCAACCCTCCAAACACTGCCCAGCGCCCGTCAGAAATAGGAAACAGGCGCCAAAGGCGGTGGGGACGGGCTGCTGCATGCATGCATCCTGCAGGCCCGCCCTTTGGTTGCAACGCGCTCTTTTTTTTTTCTCTGGCTTCTTCTTTTTTCCCTTCTTTTTTGGTGGTCTGTCTTCTATTTGCCTGACAGTTGTGGCGTCGCATCCAATTGAATTGATTCATTCGCATCCCTTCTACTCGAATCGCCACAAGGTCCCCTATAAATCCGCCCTCCAGCGGCCCGCCCAATCACTGGGCTTCCCGCACCCGCGGGGTTTGGACCCCTGAAGCCGGCCCTGTGGTTCCGCCTAACGGACCGGACGCCATTTTCTCCAGAAAGGCGGCGTCGAGATAGGTCTGGTGTTTGTCAAAAAGAAAACGCCAACCAACGCCACTTTTCCATCGTGGCGCGCGACAGAAAGCGTGACAGCTGCAGTTGATTCGTCACTCGCCTAAGCCAGGGTTTGCTGTCTTTTCTCTCTCTCTCTCTTTTTTTATTTTCACTTCTTTCTCGCCTATGCCGCGATGATGTGATGTCGCTTGCGTATCACCCCCGGCGCGCATATCCTGCTCCATCCAGGCGCATATACCGCATGTCCTGTGTGTCGTTCCTCTGGGCACAAACGCATGCATCAAACAAACGGTCAATCAATCAACCCAATCCTCCCGCCAATTGCGACCGGCTTTTTCCCAATTCACATTTTCAGCTAGCCAGCATCGTAGGGCTCCTAATGCGGCAGTGGCCGATGAACTCCTCTTCTGTCAAAAGATGATCTTCGTCTCTCGTTCGACTTGTGAGAATCATGGGCTATTACGTGATCATTCTGGCTAGGCCTCAAGCCGGGTTGATGGACACGCACGAACCGTAAGCAAAAAAAAGCAGGCAGGCAAGCAAAAGCAAGTCACACCGATCCATTCCCCTCTCTTCAAATACCCTGTTCCTGCATCCATTTTCAAAGAGCAAGGGTCATCAAAAAATGACGTTGACGAAGAGAGACGACAAAAACACAAATCTCGACTGACCTTCTTGAGAACCAAATGGTACTATGCTCTGTACAACACATCTCGCAGGAGGAGACTCCAAGCTCAACGCAGAATTCGTTCATAATATCACCACCATGACCCAATGCATCAGCATACATACATACCATTCCACTCCATAATCATCAGGCCCTTCATCCCCCCCCCCCTCGTCACCGCCTTGCTGAACCGGTGAAGCAATCCTTGTCGCTAAGAGCGGTAAACGCACTAGCAGTGCTACTCCGTACCATCTACACTCCTACCTACCTCTACCGAGCATAAGAGAGGAGCACACGGGATGCACGGATGCATATCCTCCAAAAATCCTGCTAAGCATGCACGATTCAAACAACGCATCAAACAAGAAAAAAACTCCACGTCTTTTCCGCCGTCTCCCCACAAACGACGCCTGCAAGCGCGTTGCTGCAGTCCCAGCCCGTGTTCCCGGATCGTTTTCGCTGCGCGCCTCAGACAAGGCACAACGCGCGCCACACACGACACGTGGGGGGGAGATATGCACAAGAGAAAATTGAGAAAACGGTGTCTTCTAACTGATCGGTGGGTTCTTTTGTGTCTCTCTGTGCTTCGCCTCCCCCCCTTCTCTCGTGGCTTTGCTGCTGCCTCCCTTGCAGGGCGTAAGAGCACGGTGACGAGAGGAGAAGAGCGTTGCTGCAGATACCAATGTCAATGCAATTCTGCTGCTAAACGTCAAGCTTAAAGAAACATTATCGTGAGTGCAATACAGACGGGATCCTTACTCAATAATGACGGCTATATACTTGTCATAATACACTGCTGCGCCGAGCATAAAACAACAGCGGAATGAATGATGATGATGCCATGATGCCAAACAAAACCCCTCAACGCCAGAAAGAAACAGAATATGCCATCGTCTTTATTAGCCCTCCCTTGACGAGCGCCAATTTATAATTCCTCCTTGAAAAACTGCTCCTCGCTCCCTTCGCCGTCCTCCTGCCCCTTGCCACGGCCATTATTGGCACCACCACCACCACCACTGTTCTGCTTCTTCTTATTGCTGCTCTTGGACTCCGCCTTGTCGTTCTTCTTGCCCTTGCCTCCTTTGGCCGCCTTCTTGTCGTTCTCGACCTCTTCGCGCAAGTATCCGCGGAGCTGCCTCTGCTCGTCGTCCAGATCGCCCACAATCTCCACCAGCCACCCGTCGTCGCCTGCAAGCTGTCTCATTTCCTCTTCCATTTCCTCAATCAGGCCTGGCTTGATGTTGAGGCTCTCAAGCTCCTCCTTGCTGAGCCGCTCAATCTTGCCGCCGTCCTCCTTGCTGGCCGCCTGGACGAGCACCTTGATGAACTGCTCTGCGGCTTGCTGGCTGTTGACGTAGTTTCGAGGAGGAGCCAATATGACGGGCGGCTGGCCATCTTGATCACCCGCGGAGAGTGATTTCCGTCCTCCCACAAGCACGCCGCCGACGGTAAGCTGGGAACCATCAGTCGCTTGCAGTCGCTCTACTACTTCTTCTTCTTCTTCGTCTTCTAGTTGCTGCTCAACCAATTCATCCGGTATGGCATACTTGGATGCGCGTTGATCGAGCAGCGGAGGCGTCTGCTTCTCGTCGTCGGCGATGAGCTGGCACGTAATGGGATTTGCCTTGCTCTCCTCCGGGGGCAAGAACGCAACATCGTCACAAAGCCTCGGCGTGTTGACCACCATGACATATGCGCAAATGGTAACCTCCTTGATCCATCCAATCCTGTCGTTTTGCATCCCCGGAACGCAGTGGTACTGCACCTCAATGGTCCGTGGCCTCCCCGTCAGATCGCATATCGTCCCCCCTCCGAGTTTCTGCACCAGGTATCGTTGATCGCCTTTGACTTGAAGCTCGGCCGGTACTGTGGGCTCGAGGGCGTTGGGTGTCGAGGGCGTTTCCGAAGTCTCCGGGAGTGTAGGGGTCTGACCCAAAATGTACTCGGCCGCATGGGGATCGCGCTGGGGCGGCTGTCCCATCGGCGTCGAGGGAAGAGCGTGGAACTGCACAATCTCGCGATTGTTGCAGAACCTGTAGCTCCACCACCCCGACATGAAGTAGAGGCATGTGTCTTCGAGCTGGCTGAGCAGGTTCCAGCCACTAACGGCTGCCCGACCGAGCTCGCGTGCCTCTTCCGCCTTGGCCAATTCGGTCGCAGTTTGGTTGTCCGGGGACGGAGGTTCGATTACGGGTATGGCGCAAAGGTAGCGATGCGGCGGCATGTTCATGACCTCGTACGTTAGAGGGGAGTCGCCACGAGGGGTGGTGTAGCGTCCAGTATGATCGTCTCCGGCGGCATCGCTGGCATCGCTGATTGTTGGCTGCGAGAAGTCGGCCGAGTAGGTAGGATGCTCAGTGTTGTATTCTAGTAGTGACTGGGCATCGTTTGCCGATATGTAATGGTCGGAGAAGACGACCTCGAACTGTTTTCCCATTAGCTTGCCATGCACATTTCACGTGGGGATTGGGCGCAACCCCAAGAGAGCTGGAGCTGTACCTGCGGGAACGCCTGCAGATCCTCATGAATGCTAAAGGCTCGAGACTTGGCCCTGCACAGCGGCAAGGCTGCCAAAAGCGATAGCTGTAGACGGCGCATCATGCCATAGTCTGCCGCTTATTTGGCCAGCATGCAAGTTTTGGCTTCTTCACGTTCGATCCGGCTCGGAATAGAGTCGTCCGAACGGCCAAGTTGAGGTCACTGTGTCATTGTTGGCAGTTCAGCCGGGCTTTTGCCGATCATCATCCCACCTTATCGCCAGCATATCTTGGTAATCATGGGCGACAATATGTCTCCGTGTCCGCACCCTTGATTACGAAAGTGCGCGGCACTGTGCAGCTTCGCCTTGGGATGATAAAGAATCCGGAGATTGGTAAAATCAATTCATCATATCAATGATATTTACTGCATCGTCCTGTCAACGTGCATCCAATCGCTTTTATTGATCATGTGCTGTAGGTATGCGCTAGCTTCGCTTCATAGCCTTCGCTTTCATCATAGCCTCTCTCGAGCCGTCAACAACCGCCAGTCCGACATTCCGCAGTGCAAAGCAGCATCATTCCGCGCTCGTTGGACTAAAACCATCAACCGAGCTCGCGGCTGATAAGGACAATCTTCAGCCCTCGTTTGACGAAATAGACGCAACCAGGATATCGGCGAGCTGCGCGCTCAGAGCGAAGCGAAGCGGGAAACGGATATCCACTGGCATCCGAGCTTCCCCAGATTGCTTCCCCAAGAAGTGGCTGTACCTGCAATGGGCCTAAACCGTTCTGGCCATGGGTCATTTGACTGACAACCTCCACGCTGGCAACGCCAGCTCTCCAACCAAAAGAGGGACGCACCCCTGCATCAGCGAGCTGGATTGGCCTTCCAGTGCATCCGCAGATGACGAAGGTGCCGTAATCAAGGAAAACAAAGCACGACTTGGCGCTCAGCGGTACGCGATCCACGCATAGCAAAAGAGCGTCTTTACTTGTACCTTTGCCACTGTCCACGTGGTTGCTCTGGCGAATTGTCCCGTGTAATAACGCAGTTGACGCAACCAAGAAGCGTTTTGACAAAACAGGCGCGGCAATCTGAGTCACAGCCCATGTACTCTAACTCAAACAAGAGTGACATGCTTCCCCCCTCCGGAGAAAGCAGAATTGGCCACCCCTAGGCTGGGAAGAAGCCGTGAGATTTCACATGACAGAGCCACTTTGTGTGTGTTCAAAGGCCAAGAGCTGCTGCTACTGCTACTACTACTAGGCAAAAGGTTTAGCTGGCATCATCCCCCCCCAAAGCACATCCATCTCATTTCCTGCGCCTATCGTGGCGAGTTCGGAGAAAGGGGCTCCTGCTGGAGCTGCAAAACTTGGGGGTCAGGAGAAACGCGACGAGCAACGTGAGCGATTAAGGACGCCTGCCCGTGGCTCAGAATGCCTCGCAACTTTGTAATCTTTGGCGCTAAAGGGCATCACAGGGCACTCCTCGACGCTCCGATTGCGCTCGGACCATGGCTTCGAAGGCTTCTAGACGTGTTCCATGGCGTTAGTAACACGGGACCAGCAGTTCTGATCCAAGGCGCTGTCAGCCCCGCGCTTGAACGATCGCCAGGCCCAGGCCTTACCAGACTATCTAATTTACTAGCAGTCAATGCCGTCAATTGGCTTGTGACAATGGGATCCGGGGGGGCTGATATGTGACGGAAGAGGTATGAGAAGGATCGTGTTGTGTTGCTTGTGAGTGGTTTCATCTCTTATCGCGCTGGGAAATTGGGAGATGCCTGTACGTAAGGCATGTCGTAAACCTTGGGAGTGCTTCGTATAGCCAGCGAGACAAGTCGGGATCGGCGGTTGAAGCAGCAGCACCTGAATCCTCACAAGGCAGATTTCCTCTTGTTGAGCTGACTCTTTTGCAATTAGAGGCATTAATGGCGGCCCGTAATTGGAATAGAATCTACGATTTGAGGGAAATTCTCAAAGCGGCAGCTGGACGGGGAGAAAGGTACAGGTAGTCTGGAATGCGATGACCTCACAAGTACATGTACATGTGCCTCGGCACTTGGCCCGAATAACCTCATTTTGGGATTGCCAGCGCAGCGTATCCGCAGGCAGCGGCGTTTGAGGTTTTGAGGCTGCGATTTGCGCAGAATAGGAAACTATTGATATCTCGTTGACAGCACGTTTGCGCGGCTTATCAGAATTACAGGGCTGCCAGAAGCGCGCTATGAAACTCTCTCTCTCTCTCTCTGTACGGAGTACGGAGTATGTACGGCATCGAATGGCATGATGTCTAAGCCCAGCCATGCACGCGATATGGCATTCGCACCTTTAGCACGCAACACTTCAATGCCTCTATTCGGAGTAGTCTCACCGGCTCATTGTCACTGTAAATACCTACCTGGGTAAGTATGATTTGCAAGACCCGACTCTATTCATGGCTTCACTGGCAAAAAAAAAAAAGCGAGAGGAGCGCGCATGTCTCAGCCAGTCGGCGGGAGGCGTGCTAAGAGTCTTGGGTTAGCGCCTGATTGTCTGAATGGCTGCGCGGGCAGCTGAACGGCAGGGGGGGGGAAGGGAAGAGGTTTCTCTTGGTTGCCCTCCCGATGCACGAAGAAAACGCCATGTCCCTGGGAATCGGCAATTCGCCTGCTTGGCGGACGCCTCAAGGTTGAAACAGACGGACCGTACATGCGTGTCAAGTCCGTATTTTGCGCGGTAACGACTGAGAGCGAGAAGAATCGAAGCAAGGAACAGCTACACCAACCCCCCAGCTCTGGTCCCACAAGGCCCAAGACGACATACCAGAACCTTGCATGGATGGCCAGCGCTCCATCGATCCTCATCGTCATCATCGAATGAGACTGGGCGCGCGATTGGCGACTGGGCCTAACCTTGATCCAGGCACAACCCCCCCTTTGCTGCGAACTTGATTGTCCTCTCACGTTGCGCCAACAAACCCACGACCCTCCTCAGCGAAGAACCCGTAACCCACGCATAGTACTCTCTGTATGTAGGTGCAAATCGCTCAAGGGGGAGGAGGGGGGCTGATGCCGATCCAGGAACAGCAGCAACACCAGCCCATCTCCCGGTTTCACGCTCGCCACCGGATTCACTGCATCGCTGAAACCCAGTCACGATTGTGCGATTGCAGTTGCAACATACATATGCCCGATGCTGGCTCACCGCCAGATCGGTGGCCCAAACAAAAGCATTGCGTATACAAGGCAGCACCGCCAATCTCTGCGTCAGACATCCAGTAGCGGTACCCAAGGCAGGACTTTGTGTGTGTGTAAGCGCAAGTGGGTGTATATACAGACCACAGGCGCCGCTCTTGTCGCATTGCAGCAACATGCAACACACATAAAGTTGTATGTGCACACACAAAAAGGCTTGCTGTGGCGCCTGTTGAGCCTGGCCCATTTCTCGAACATGTCTTTCCCCCCATGCCAGAACGCTTGCGCTAATCTGATTTGCTGGCCGGGGGAGGGGAGAAGTGAGTGAGAGCTGTCTCTGCACTAATCAGGCCCGATCAAGCTCGCCTCACTTTTTTCTTTTTCGTTCCCGCCCGCAGGCAGGCCAATTGGGCGCGATCCATGGATGCTGCTGCCTTGATTCCTTGGACGACAACCCTTGTCCTGCCACGACAGCCATGGCGGGCTGTGGGCTGTGCTGGTACAAAGCATTGCTCGTGTTGTTGTGCCAGGGTCTTTCGGTAAAGACTGACCGACATCGATTCGGTGTTGTTTGGGGAAAAGAGGTTAATCTGCTGGCGATGCATGCGCAGCGCCCCCCAAGCTGGCTGCTCCGTAAAAACGCTTGTGCTGATTTCCGTTACGGAGGCGGCACAGTATGAGTGAACACGGCTCGTCCATGTTGCCAATACCACACCGAGGCCCAATCTGGTTCGTTGACGCCGCCGCCGCAGCAGCTGGGCATTGAGCTGGCGTCTCTTTTTTTTTTTTTTTTTTTGTTTTTTTGTTTTTTGCTCCTCATATGCCACGGTTACAAGTGTTGGGGCATTCACCCACACAGTGACAGCGCGTCGACGTGGTCCGGCAGATTTCGATACACGGCCTCAGGCTCCGTCTTTGCTTCCCCGTATCGACGCTTCAAACCCCCCTCGTCGACGCTCTCCGATCCCCTTGGAGCTTACGGAGCAGAAGGGGGGAGAGAGAGGGCAGCAGGCGGTAGCACAAGCTCCGTGCTCCGTCGACGCCAAGAACGCAGTCGTCTGCCTTGCATTGGCCAGCCACAGAAACGGGTTGCTAGCGCGGCTGCCTTTTATCGACAGTGTCTTTCTTTTGCCATTATCATTTGCCATGGCATAATGAAAAAAAAAGAGAAGCGTTCAGCGTCCCGCGTTTGGGTACAGCGATAACCGGCCCCTAGAGCATCGTAGGCTAGGCATGGCGTCGGGTGTGAGCCGCATAGCCGCATCCCGATCATTGGGTTTGTCTCGCGCGGATGTCTGGCAGCTCCGCCGGAGAGGACAAGCATAAGCTGGCCTTGCCATCCATCACCCAAGCACAAAGAGTCAGACGAGCTAGTGTCTGTCTCTGTTAGGGGGAGGGGAGTGACTTGGTCGCCGTGGCAGTGGCAGAGACTCCGTATGGAGTAGAGTAGTAGTAGTAGTAGTATGAGATGGGTGTGGTGTGGTGTGGGGTGTGGCGATTTGCTGGCCATCAGCCGTGTCTCTCTCTCTCTGGGAACGAACCGCGATATCGCAATAGCCATCCATCAATCCAACCATCCATCCATCCTCCTCTCCATGCCTAGCCCCCCCTGCTAGCACCGATCGAAACGTCGCACTGGAGAAGCAGGAGCTTGGTGCTAGCAGGAGCATCGATATGCAGGGCACCTTGCCGCGGCGGTACGAGTACAGCGTCTTGCGTCTCGGCAGGCAAACTTGGGCTTCTTCTAATGGCTCGCCGAACAATGTACCTGCCTCTGCTTCTGCAGCATGTGGCACCAAGACGCAAACAATCTCGAGGAAGGGCGCCACAAGGGAGAGAGAGAGACAGCCATGAGGATTCGCCTTGGCTGGGCCCAAGATTTGGGGGGAGGGGGGCTTGATGCAGCCTTCAGTAACAAAGTAATTACTCCGTGCAAAGTACAAGGTACAAGGTACGCCCATACAGCCACCGACGCATCGGTAGGAGTGCTTGTCCGGAGTGTGTGGAGCAGCAAATCGAACAAAGCAGCAGCCGGGGCGACAGATCAATTCCGAGGGCCATTTGAATCGATTATGTGACGATGCTGGGGAGACCGGGGCCTGGCAAAAACGCTCATCAGTGTGTGCACTATAATTTGATAATTGATCCTGCCGGAGCCAAGGTTCCAGTTCCATTTTTGCGTTCACTGTACAAGTACCTGTACCTCGAGCAAATCAAGCGTTAGTGCCTGGCAGGGGGGGGCCACAGCGGGATCAGCGGCCAGGAGAGCGCCTTGGGTTGTGGACGTCATGCGCTCGCTGGCTTCGCTGTCTGGCGCCGACTCAGCGCATCTTCTCCTGGCACTGTGCGCTGGAGGGCCGCTAAGGGCTCGCATCCGCAGCGGGCGCGCTGGCGCTCTTCTGGCGCTCAGGCCCCCCCCTAAAACCAAGTACTAGTTGAGCTGTCTGCTGGCAAACTCAGCGACTGACCCCCCCGCTGCTTGTGAGCCTCTGCATCCTCTTCCACCCCCATCCCATCTTGTGCATCTGCATCGATCCCACCCATCCCAGGGTTAAAGGGGATTGCGCTGCGCTGATACCGATAGTACCAGGTGATGCGGTACATGTGCGCAGTTGGCTCTGTGCCTTGGGTACATGCGGCCAAGGTACTAGCCCAACCATGCCTTGGGTTTCTTTCTACTCCGTACCGGGTACAATCTTTCGGTCTCTTCCGCCGCTTGATTTTTTGCCCTCTGAACGGTTACGGAGCGCGCTGTAGTGCTTGTAGCGCTGTTTTTTTTTTGTCCCAGCGAGGCGGGCATACTTTTAGGTTGTCGCAGCGCCAACTGGCCGCGGCTCATCAGAGGCTACTTAAAACACTGACGCATCGCCTTCTTTTGCTTTTTGCTCGACCGCGCTAGACTGTCTGATTGCCTTGCGCACACCAACAAGTTAAAAACTCTCGGCAACCCCAGAATCACCTCGTCGACTTTTGTCCTGCTTTTGCTTTTCTTCTTCTTCTTTTCTTCCTCCCTCCCTCTTCCTCTCTGTTATAATTTATTCTAATACTTGATCTGGACACTACGTCTTTTTTACTTTGTACCATAACATATACCTGATACTATTGCCATCAGTGCTGCAACTACTACTACTGTATAGGTAGGCAGTTACACCTATTGGTGTCTACCTATTATATTATACCCATCGGACGCAGATCTCTCTCTCTCAATCTCTTCCTTGACAAACATTCACCAACCCACGCCAAACATTCATTATCTGCTGTTGCGACTTATACTCTCTTACTTTGCTTACCTCCTACCTACCTACTATAGGTATCATTGCTGCCTGCTTACATTACATATAATAACACACAACACACACATACACACACTCTCTCTGTGTCTATCATCACCCTCGCTCTCTTCAACTCTCTTCTTCTTCTCTCACGTCCATACTTGGTATACCTGGAATACGGCATACCGGCGGAGAGAAGAGTCTGAGACGCAGACTTTTTTTATCCATCTTCAACGCCTGCCAATAAACGGCCTGGCTTTTGAACGCAGCATGGATTTACTCCCCAGTAGCCCGCAAGGCCAACTACAGCTGCAAATGCAGACTGAGGCCGCGCTGCTAAACTTGGCTGGAGAAGCGCCAAATAGCGCCGCCTTCACTGGCAGAGCGCTGCAATACGGTGCTGTCAATGTGAGTTACAGGCCCCCCGACCGCCCCCTTTCGCCGCTTCATTTGCTGGGTGTTAGTCGTCGTCATTCATACGTGCATTTATTCATGTCATGCCCGCGAAAACATTCACGACATCCACGCCCGAGTTTTGATTTTTTTTTCTCTTTCCAACTTTTCATGATCAAGACAGAGCGCATACTAACATTTTCCTCCCAGGAAAACTACGGCTACGGCTCTCATCCTCAGCAGAGACAGGCCCTGTCGCAGACCACGCTGGCGCCGCCTCCAATGCATCGCAACATGTCGAATCTCTCAGAGCCCACCATGCCTGCTCATATACGGAGGCCGCAAGCGCCCGCATCGGACAGCCGCCGCATCAGCCATGAGAGGCTCGCCATCAATCCGCTTCCTCGAGTTCACGAGGATCCTCCAATGCCAGATGTTGGCATGACCCCAGAGGCCTTCCTCTCGACCTACCTGTCTTCGACCGGAACAGATCTGTCCCCCCAGGACATGCTCTCAAACGACACGCTGTCGGCGCCGCCTTCAATGGTCTCGGCGTCGTCGTTTGCTGAAGCGTCCCATCCCATGACCCGGGAGAATAGTTATGTTCATGCCAGCCCTCGTGTCGACATGGAGAGGTTGGCCTCTTATACATCCTACGGTGCTGGCCCGACCTTTGGTCATCAAGGCACACTGGACTTCCCGCAGCTTGGTAGCTCGTGGAAGGGTGCAGACATCAATGATACTCTCTTCGCTATCGGCGATAGCTTCTCCCTCTCTGGCCCTCAGCCATATGACGCTTTGGAAAATCAAACTCTGCTCTCCCCCACCTCCGCTCTTATGGAAAGGGGGGACTCGATTGCTAGCATGAGGAGCACAAGGTCGACTGCCTCTTGTGTAGAACGTCGAGCCAAGGAGGCTCGGGAGCGAGTTTTGCAGGCCAGCAAAACCACCTCTATTGCCCCCATGCCTCAGATGCTGCCTCGAAATGTGGTGACCCCTCTTGTTGTATATGGAAGGCGCACCATACAGCGAAAGAACAAGACCAGGCAAAGACCCAAGCCTGCCAAGCTTCAGTGCAAGCAATGCAGAGAATATCCTGAAGGGTTTCGAGGTGATCATGAACTTCGGCGCCACGAGAAGGCCAGGCATGCTGACGTTGTCACCAAGTTTATCTGTCGTGACCCGGCCGAGGTTGGTATCGAGAGCAACCTTCGGGTCATTTATCCGCTTTCTAGGTGCAAGGCCTGCAAGGCGAAGAAGATGTATGGCGCGTATTACAATGCGGCAGCCCATCTCCGGCGCACGCATTTCAGAATCAGGCCCACCCGAGGAAGGGCTGGCATGAGTGAGAGGAGGGGTGGCAAAGGGGGCGGCGATTGGCCCCCCATGGCCGAGCTCAAGGCATGGTTTGAAGAGGTTCTCGTCCGAAGCGACGGATCCGACGCAGTGGTTACGGGTGACGATCCCCCAGATGATGAGTCTCTCTCCCTCGATGCCGATGAAGTGATGCATGGATCCGCCACGCACATGAACATCGATGCCAACCTTGGCCACATGTATGGTGCATTTAGCGACCATGATTTTGGTTCCAACGACATGTCAGGGGGCTACATGGATCAGTCCGGTCATGCAGCACCTGCGGGATTCGCCATGATGCCCGACTTCGGCGAGAGCGATATTGACCTGTCTGCCTCGTCGCAAGACTCGGTTTCATCTTCTGCTTTTCAAAGCATGGACAACTTTCCTCTTGATGAGCTGTGGATGGTACGAGCCATGAACCAATCTGACGAATCACTGATGACGCTTTGATGGTTGACGCACATGTTTATCTGCTTATTTGTTTGCCGACATCAACGCTTGGTACTCGGGCGAGTTACACAGGAATGGGGGCTCAAAAAAAAAAAAAAGAAAAAAAAAACCTTAAGCTTATAAAAATTACAAAAAAAAGCATAGCCGGCGCAGGAGATATAGGCATTGACGAGCGCTTCGGCAGCATTTACGCCGCCGAAATGTCTCGAATGCTCGTTTATTACCTTTCTTACTATTTTTCGTCTTC
>PXNZ01000562.1:0-15213 GCA_003012085.1 Trichoderma brevicompactum | reverse complement strand
CCCCCCCCCTCTAGAGTGTCCCTAGTTATGGGACTCCTCCTTCTCGGATCCATCGCGCTGCAATGACATGCCATGCCCCTGGGACCGGGGAGAAAAGAATGTGATATCCATCGGTATCTATTTTACGGTTGAGTCAAGGGGATTTCGCAGCTGATAGCTATCCCTCTTGCGGATTCAACGTCCAGCATGACGAGTGACAGCTGCCGGCAGCGGCGGGAGGAGCTGGCAACAGGATGGCACAACCAAGTTTTCCTGCGAGTTGAAAAAGGGAACGGAACGCACTCTTTTTCATCATCTGGGAGAATGAGAGAGAGAGAGCACAAGCCAAGCGACTAGCACTGCACATTGTTATTTTGAGCGATTCTTCTTCTCTATTCACCAATTGAGAGGTGGAGACTAGTCAACCAACCAACAACATAGCTTTCCTATTGTCCATTTCATCCACCAACGGCATCATACTGCGGCTAGTGAGTGGCCTGGAACGTTGAAGAATCTTCATTGGCCCTGTTCCCGGAGAATTTAGGTCGCCATGACCAGACATTATCGAGATGGCATTACACACTTCCAGAACCAAGACTCTCCATCAACAGTCCATCATCATAATAATCCTCCAGACAAGCAGGAGAAGCGCACCAAAGCCTTTGGGGCCTCACCGGCCGACTTATACCAGAATTATCGGCCATCATGGCTGTCCAGTGGATACTTCCATCATGAGCAAATGTACCCAACTCCACCTCCAACAGCGTCTGCTGAGTCTGAAGACGGTGATTCCTCTGGCATGTCAGCTTCCTCTGAGCATCTCCTCACGACAGAGAACACTCCAATAAACCCCTTTCCACGAATTTCAAAGCCTGTAGAGCTCCTGAGAAATTCCTATGACTGCGTCGTCATAGGCTCTGGCTATGGGGGCTCCATAGCTGCATCACGCATGGCCCGAGCAGGCGAGTCGGTTTGCTTGCTGGAGAGGGGGGAAGAGAAATGGCCAGGAGAGTATCCTACATCTACCATCGAAGCGATGAAGCAGTTTCGCCTTACGGGAGACTTTACCCCGAGTTCCCTCGGAGGGATTTGCCTTGATAGAGGAAACCCCACTGGCATGTATCATCTCATTTTCGGTCGTGATCAAAGCGCCATTGTTGGCAACGGTGAGTACAAGCTACCAATTCTCCCCCGGAAAATACATTGGCAATCTTGAATCCTCTCTTTCTAATCATGTATATTCGCGCAGGTTTGGGTGGCACGAGTCTCATCAACGCAAATGTGTTTCTCGAAGCAGAAGACGATATTCTCAGAATGGGGTTCTGGCCACCCGAAATCCGAAATGACCCCACAAGTCTGAATAAATGTAAGACACACTGGGAGGGTTTAATTTAATTTATTTCGCAAATCATCGTTAATCTTTGGACTAATCTTCTACTTTTAGATTACCAAAAAGTCAAAAGTGTACTTGAGCCAGAACCGTATCCAGCGGATTGGCCAGCGCTCAAGAAGATGGATGTTTTCAATCACCAAGCCAAAGTCCTCGGATTAGACGACAAGTTCCACAGGGTTCCTCTAACGACCCGGTTCCGATCTGGCCCCAATAGCTCTGGCGTGAACATGTCAGCCTCAACGCTTACTGGACAAGATACCACAGGCGTAAACGATGGTTCAAAAACTACGACTCTGGTGACATATCTTGCCGATGCGTGGAACTGGGGTGCAGAGATGTTCTGCAAGTGCGAGGTAAGGTACATTGAGAAGGTTCAAGACGATCGTGGAGGCTACTTGGTCTACTTTGCATTGCATGGTCGTGGCCGCGGCCGCTTCGCAGCAGATGATATTTACGGAGACTTGATGTGGGTGCATGCCAAGAAAGCTGTCTTCCTCGGCGCCGGCGCTATCGGCACGACGGAGATTCTGCTGCGTAGCAAACAGATGGGGCTGAGCATGAGCGATTGGGTTGGCCGTGGAATGAGTGGCAATGGAGATCTGCTGGCATTTGGGTAAGCATACCATCTTCACTCTGTGGCATTTACTTGGACTGACAGGACTCGTATCATGCAGACACAACTGTGAACAGGAAGTCAATGCACGCGGAATGTCGGCGCCAGATCCAAATAACCCCGTCGGCCCAACTATTACCTCTGCCATTGACGACAGGAAGGGCCACGAGAATCCACTCAACGGCTTCATAATCCAGGAGGGTGCTATGCCGCAGGCATTTTGCGAGCTTTTGCAGTGTATGCTAGATCTCATGCCCGGCAGCCATACCCCTGACAAGTCAATCCTTGAGCGGACTCAAGAGGCACTGGGTCTTTGGAAGAGCAAACTACTTGGTCCGTATTCGAAAGCTGGTGCTTTGGGAAACACTCAGGTCTTTTTAATCATGTCTCATGATGGTAAAAAAAAATCCCATTCCTTTCTCTCTGGATCAAATTAACTAGCAGATCCGCTGACTAAAACAGGGAGTCAAGCAACTCTAAGTCTAAAGAATGACAAGCCGGTGTTGGAGTTTCTCGGGGTAGGAAAAAGCGATCGCATCAAGAGATTTAATGCTATACTAGAGAGAGCAACGGACGCAGTTGGAGGCACCTTGGTATACAGTCCGTTTTACAACCTTATGAATCAGCAACAGATCACAGCGCATCCTCTCGGGTAAGAGTGCCCGACTTCTATACAGTTACTGATTGCTTCGATTCTAACGTCTCCTTTTAGCGGAGCACCCATGTCCTCGGACAACACTGGAGCAAATGGCGCAACAAATCACCTGGGCCAGCTTTTTACTGGCAGCGATACATCAGAGACTCATCCAGGCCTTATTGTGGCCGATGGCGCCCTCATCCCTGCTGCTATTGGAGTAAATCCGCTTGCAACCATTGCTGCTCTCGCCGAGCGCACTGTCGAGGCTTATGCCAGAGCTAATGGCCTAACCATCAACGAGGAAGAGAATGGAGTTCTGGATCTATTTGGAGAGCCAGCCCATCGTCCAAATGATAAATCTTCATCCCGGCCAAATGATGATTTTAATGATGAGTTACTCGACGTAATGCTGAGCAGGGCCGAAATGCTCAAATTGAAGAGCATCGAATTCACAGAGCTCATGTCTGGATTCATTCACAAGACAGCATCAACCGTGAGATTTGATGAGATGGCCGCCTACGAGTCGGCCTTTCGTGCTGGCAAGGGCCGGGGTGAAATTGGCAGATTGCTAGTCAGCGCGGCAGTTTTTCATACCGACAGCCTCAAGGACGAATCTCAACCCAGCGGTATGCTCACAGGCACATTTGTCTGTCCGACAATTGAAGGATCGCCATTCATGATCGCGCAGGGCGATTTGGGGCTGTTTAAGAAGAACCATGAAGTTGCAGGAACCAGTAGACTGACGTACGACTTTGATATGACTGGTGCCAACGGCAGACGCCTTCACTTCCGTGGCTTCAAGTCGGTTGACGCATCTGTTTCTTTGAGCCCTCTGCAGATGTGGCGCTCTACAACGACTCTCTACGTTACTATAACAGAAAAAGTTATCCAAGAAGAAAATGGCATATACCTCAGCCAGGAGGAATCCGCTTGGGGCGACGATTCCTCCAGTTTCTACGATATACCCATCTCTGCCAACGAGCAGCTGGTTGCGAGAGGCATCTTAACTTTGCGTCCCAAGGACTTTTTCTCTGAGATGATGACGCTTTCCCCTGCAGGCAGCAATCTACTTGGCAAAACCGTAAATACGTCCAATTTCTTGTCCTTCTTCACATCCAAATGCATGTCATATTTCTTGACACCATTGGCTCCCCTCGAGTATCCGGAACACGGATTTGTGTCTTATATGAACTACACGCCTCCAACTCAGTCATACGTCGTGATCGCCGATGATGGCGTCGAAACCGAGCTGCACATGTGGGAGCCGAGTCCAAATGCAGTTGCTACTGATTCGCGGGGCTTACCTGTCAAGATTGAGAACCTCTTCGTGATTCCTGGTGCATCCGTCGATCACCAGATATTTTCTCTGCCAACCATTCCGTTCAACGCGGTCAACTACTTCACCAGGGCAGGCTACCGCGTTTTCGTGACAGTGCATCGCATCTGCCAGTTGAGATCGACACAGGGACAGCCTTGGACGACGTACGACTCAAGGCTCGATATCAAGGCTAGCCTCGAGCGTATCCGAAGCTCATACGGTAGGGCTAAAATCTACACTGTTGCTCATTGCATGGGATCTGTCGCCTTCGCCTCTGGCCTCCTTGATGGTACCATTCCATCCGAATGGATTCTTGGAGTCACTTGTAGCCAGGTGTTTATGAATCCAATATGGAACACTTTAAATATGATCAAGGCCACTTCGCCGGTGGCGTTGGATAAGATATATAACTCCCTTCTGGGAGATTGGCTGGAGTGCAGCACGTCTACTCAAGATACCATGGCTCAGCGGGTTCTGAACCAAGTGCTGCGCTTTTACCCGGAAAGGAGGCGAGAGATGTGCAACAATGCTGCCTGCCATCGCACAACGCTGTTGTTTGGCCGCTGCTGGAGCCATCATAACCTCAACGAGGCGACACATAGAAACATTGATCGCTTCTTCGGCGGCGCCAACATGAACCTAATGAGTCTATTGAAACGAATGGGGATTCGTGGAGAGGTTAGCTCCAACGCGCCAGAATACGTAGAGCTCACGGGACCAGAAAACGTTGAGCGCCTGCGTGGTATTCCGTTTTTGCTTTTTGTCGGCAAAGACAGCGGGGTCCTTTCTCCGGCCTCTACGGAGAAGACGTACGAGCGCTTGATCGATGCCTTTGGCATATCTGCAGGTCTCCCTGGAGGAGGCATTCAGTATCGCCGAAGAGTTGTTCCGGGCTACGGTCATTTGGACTGCTGGATGGGGCGTAACGCATGGAGGGATGTGTTTCCGTTTGTGCGTGAGGAGATAGATCGAGTCGTTCGGGGAGAGTCGTATCAATTCCGCCAACCGAATGATAGATTCAGACGCTTCGCGGAAGAGAGCGGGTTGACTTGAGGGAGAGCCTGAGTGGGAAATTATCATCTTCTTCTCGTTTTCAGTATATATTATGGGAATTGGGCATCGGTTGGTTGGTAACCAGGCAGGAATATCCGGATTCAAATTAGGCGCAAAGGGTCTGAGTTTTTGCCTCTCTTTTTCTTCTTCCGTACGCGGTCTAGGACAGTTATTTGATATACCCACAGGTGGATAGATGTATTGGCATTCGGGGATGGATTGACACCACCCCGCCAATCTTGCTGAGCAATCATTTGATGCAATAGATGTAACTCTCTCTCAACTTTGAATCGTTTCCGCTATGATTGTAAGGTAGCGAATCATAATCTGGCCTTGTTCCGTTTCTGATTTAGTAATGGATATTGCCCTTGCTCTCTGAGGCCTTTGTGTAGATCGGTTATTGCATGGACGTTGTCTCTGAATATATCAAATACACCAATGGCAAGTTCTCGACTCTCACATCTTACATCATCAACTTGATCCAACTCACGTAATCGAGAAACATGATTGCTCAGGATTAGCCGGTGACGTTGTGGCCCTGTCAGAGAGCATTCGAATGAATAACCCCCTTTCACCGTCTGTTTTCGATGGAAGATGCGGACGAGAGAACTACTTTTTGCTGCAGAGCGACTACTGCAGTAGTCGCCTATAGGGTTCTAATGCCCTCCCATCAACACACTTAATCTGTTCGGTATGGTGGTGCCCCCTGCTTGTTGATTTGCTCTGCGGAAGCTTATGACCCAGGATAGACTGGGTAGCTGCGGCTGCTGCTGAAGGATTCACTAGCCCCCTGACGTGTCGTGTGGGTGAGCTATCCAGTGGCAGACGCGTAAGATGGATCTAGACCAGCAGCTGCGTCTCCAAGCTTTGGCGGAATTTATGAACAAATATGGTTAAGATTTAGGACATCGTGCTGCAGCCGTGATTGATTGTCTTGTAGTGGCATTGGCTACTAGCCTGAGCACTAAATTGCCGCTTGTTGAATAGACTCAGATGGACAATGTCATTGTGATTGTATGGTATCCCCTTTCTTCTAACAATACACTATGATAGTCTCTTGTTGGCGCGAGAACAGACAAAGAGGCTCATGGCAAGCTCTCAAGTGCTTCTGAGCTAGGGTAAAGTTAGGAGACATTGTCAATCGACAAGAGGTAAATCGAGGGCAGTAGGCACATCACAAGATGGTGTGCATTGGCCAAACGTGGCGTTTTGTCTTTGATCTTCAAATGTTAGTTGTGATGGAGGGGAGGGAGCCTCCACGCGAATAAGGTTAATGCCCAGAGAGTAGCCAGACCGCATAGGTTGAGGCCAGGGGGGAGGAGACATGGTCCGTATACAAAGCCAGCGCTCTGTACTGGTGAGCTAGACGCTGATGTCTGGTGACCCGCGCAGAGTTCGTTCTGCTCACGGGGCTGGATTTCTTGTCTGCGAAATTCAGCAACTCGGCTCTTCATAACCTCGTTGCTGTCCTTTGTCACTCTCTTCCATTCTCGGCATATCTGAATTTGTTTTCAAAAGGGGTATTTCCGGCCATATTTGCCATCTCACTCCAGCAGCGAGGCCGAGCAAGCCGAAGGCACTCCACAAGCCCATTCTTGCACTCATAGCTTTTCCCTTGGGTTCTTGGTCAGGAAGTTTATCTAATGGCCGTGTGGGTGTCATCCTTTGTGGGGCGGGAAACTGCTGTGTTCAAGGGTACGGCATTTTGGCAATTCATGGTGGTTTCAGCATGGGCATTGTTTATCCGTTTGAGATGGCGATTGGTTAGCCCGCGTGATATGGCGCACTGCGGCTAGAAAAGATGACACCACATCCTATACACAGCATTCGTGAGGATCAAGCGGGGTTCAAGCTAAATAGGAAGAGACCAGCCTAGGAGCCTGGGAGTTTTGGACTCCACAGTATGTTGTATGCATGGTGTTGCCCTGCGGTCATTCAAGAAAATATCCATCCCAAAAAGGAATCATCTTTCCCAAGCGAAAAAGAATCAATACTTCGTTATTCACACCAGCCATTGCATTTGAAACGAAGCCCTTCCGCGGAGATCCATCGCTGCATCTCGTATCGGGTCTCGGCAATACGACGTACATATGTGAGGGGCCATTGATTAATATCCGTCGCCTACTCGTCCTTGAATTGTGGAGAGAAGCCGCCTCTCCAAGCATCGGGACGGGACTGAAGTCGGGAACATGTGGGTCAAACCGGTGTGGCGCACTCCCAAAGAGGGAAACTATTATTTCTCGATTCTCTAGCTATGTCTCCATCTCGATGGATAGAGCTGGCGATGAACTATCACACGGTGCTTAGTGGAGGAAGTGTAGAAACTGCTATGTCCTGTTAAACAGGAGATGAGCTTGTTGCGTCTCTCCCTCTTTCAATTTGTGGCGCAGAGCTTCGCACACGTTGGCCGTCTGGCAATTGACCATAGAGTTGGTTCGAAATTCTAGAGCACGAACTGAAAGTCACTATCTGTCTGCCTTGATTAGAGAGCTTCAAATCTTGAGCCTAGTAGAAATGTTAGCCGTGTCCTGTCGACACGCTTTTTTCTTGCCTGGAGAGCTCCAAGGCCTGCCTGTCGTCTATACAGATACTCACATAGGCATCAAGAGGCCAAAGCGCTTCTGTGACCTGAATATTTCCCAAAGACGAAGTCTTCTTTTTGCATTCCGTTCGTTCTACCCGGGGTAAATCGCGAAGCCACTCACGACCTTGTCTGGGATTCTCAAGATTCAACCGCTAAACTCAATATCAGTGTGTAGGTAAGCATCAAAAAGTAATTTCTTCCCGCGTGAATCCCCCGTGTCTTTATGGTGTAAGGCATCCTATTCAAGTTAATCAAAACCTTCTCTCGCCGGGTAAATTCGTTGGTTCCACGCTAGATATCTCCGCGGCAGGAGGGCTGTCAAACTGCGATTTGATATTTCGAGGAGACAAAGAAACCTAATACAATCCCGGTATAGTATCACTGCCCGATGGTTGTCCCGAACCAACTAGGGCCAAGACAATAAGAGCATGAAAGTAGCAATGCAATTCATAATTAGTAAAAGGCTCTATGTATTTGCTTGTGCAATTTTTTTTGCATTTCGAATGGCTCCGGATCGTATTACGAAGATGAAGCTGCTGGATGAATGTTGCAGACTTGTGCATGGAAGAAAGGAGGAGTCAACCACAGGTTTGATTAGTACCTCAGGCACCGATTCCAGGATTTTCCAGGTTACATAAAATCAACCAACACACCAGCATGAATGCGCCAAGTCCTACTCACATGTACCTAGTACCCTATCCGATATCCAACCCGATCAGAACTCGATGACAAAGCAAATACCCATGTCATATCCACCGCCAAGGCTCAGCCCAAGTTCTGTTTTACCGATTAATCATCAAGAGTGTCCTTGTTTTCGTGCTGCATCATGAAATATGGAGATTCCTTGCATACTGCGGCTGAAAGTGAAATGCCGGCAAAGTGAGACTCCGACAAAAGCGAGACGCCAATTGGCATTCCACGTGCAGCCACGTCACATTGGCTGAAGCATTGCATGGCCTAGGCTTGGGAACAGAGCCTAGCTGACGGCAAGATTCGACAACGCCACTCCCATCTTGAATCTTGGCTGATGATGTGTATCATGTAGGCACAAACTCTTTCAAGTTGCCAAGGAGAGACAGGTCTTGTCTGCAGGCAGTTTTAGTGCGTCAGCATTTACCTATTATGGTAATTTGCGTTGGGAGGAAGCAGAAACATCTCGCGAGCTTGTTGCTGCTTAAATGTTGCTTCGATATGGGGCTACCGTACGCCGTACTTCCAGAACACCGCATCTTTTCTCCCATTTCATCCTCAGACGAGCAAGGGGGTGGCATGCCTAGTGCACGCTACCGTACGCTATCTCAAACTAGGCATACGCATGTCTATGGGGTGGCGGATACTACTGGAATGAATCAACATCGAAGACCCCCAGAAAAAAAAAGCTAAACGGTATAGGTATAACTTCCGCTTTGGGATAACGCTCCCGACGATGCGTTCATACTGGCATATGAGGATGGATTGAACAGCTTCTCAACGCCTTAGGTCTTGGCACGGGGTGGAGAATGAAGTAATCAATTTATAGCAACAGGCCGACTTTTTTTTTTTTTCATCATTCAAGCAAACATTCACAAATATCAATCGATACGGAAAGTGTCCTGCTGTTGGTGTACTCGCTTGTAAAGTATAGCATCATAGGCGGGCTCAAACGGTAACCAAAGCTGACCAGAGTTCTCCTAGGACATCTCGTGGAATTAACCATAGGCCACATAAAGGTTCTACATAAGACTGAGCTCGCGAAAACACTTTGATTCAATTTTGGTTATACATCCCTCGGGTACAAAATGTGCGCCCAAACAACTACGGCTGTCAAAAACCGAGCCTCCAGGCTGGTTGGTCTCGAATTATATCAGGCACAGCTGAGCCTGCAAGCTGAAAAGACAAGTGAACAATTACGGCAGCTTCTTGAACGTTTAGAAAGACAAAATTCTCAATTCCAGTCGTCCGAAGCTGCAGCTAGGCAAGAAACCATGGGTAATAAAAAGGCCAGCGTATCTCCGCTGAAGAAGACATCGTCTTATTCCTCTTGAGATACTATGCTAGTATTTCTGGAATGGGCGATAGTCTAGCCTTTCAGCAAGCGTTACCAAAACCCCACACGAGGTTGAGAAAGGAGGATACCCTGTTTTTTTTCGCGTTATCATCAATCCAGCAAATCATCCCGCCTAGCGGCCTCACAGGGGGATCTCGAGTATCTCGATTCAGAAAAGTGGCATGCAGGAATATTCATGAGTCGAGTTTCATAAAAACTTTATTGATTCGTGGGAAAGGGTATTGAGTTGCCGAGAATGTGGGCCGGTATCCAACAAAACGCGAGATTACAGATCCCGGGATTATGCTCCTGTATAGGGATAAGGCCCCGATGCGATGTGAGCCAGCACACGTTAAGTAGCACTACGAAGGAGGGACGCACACCTAACATCAGATAGCACCTATTAATCCAATGAAGAAGGCAGAGATGATGTATTTTATTCAAGATTGTATCACCATATCTCATATCGACATGAGCCAATGAAGTTTTAGCTCGTACTATTTCGACCAGTACGTCTCTCCCCAGGGCTGCTTCCCACAAAGGGAGAGACATTCAACCTCTCAAAACGATTATATGACGAATATTAGTTGTATTGCTCCTTGACGAAGCAATTTTCAGCCCATCTCGGTTTAGAGATGAAAAAAATAATTTTAGTACAAGGGCATTACGATCAAATGGAATAAAAATCAATGCAGCGGCAGCTGTCTTGATGGACTGCCTAGTAGCAAATTGCCTTCATGTGCAAGAAATAGCCACAGGAGGATTGAACGGACCACGGCATGTACATCAATGGCGGTAGTCTCAACAACGGCTGTAAAATATACGCAAAGCCTTGACAGAAAATATATACACAGAAGTGAAGGGATGACAAAGATGCCTGGCCATGTTCAGAATCGAGGACAGAACCACCAGCCAAGAAACACGACAGGCAGAAGCCCATCGTTACTTTTAATTGCCCTTTCGAATGTACAAGGTAGAGACGCTTCCAGATGGTGTATTGAATATCTTGAGGCGCCATCTGGGATACACACTCAAAGAGCATGAATTCGTGGGCTGTCGTTCGGTAACGTAGCGGCCCTCCCAATTGTTGACTACACTAAGAGCTCACCGTATTCAACCTGAATCCGACAGTATAACCAGCACCACGAGACGACATACACATCACATGAGAATCTAGCAGCTGGTGTAAAAGCTAGCTGACCCTAGCGCCGGCGGTGGAGGAGCTGGCTGCAAATCCTCAACGCCAAGCTTCGGTTGGAATGTGGAGCTGACCTAGTGATTATGGAGTATACGGATTGCACGGCAGATTCCCATTATTCTTCTGACAGAAGACAAAAGGCTTCCTTGAGGCTTGGCGGTCGGGGTCGGGGAATCGCACCGAGTTGATCATCTGCTCAGTATCGAGAAGTGGAGTGCTGCGCATTGTCTACTGACCATGGATGGGATTATTGTCATCGTTCTAAGCGCCAAGGTCAGATTATTTGCTTCTTAGATATAATGTGGTAGATCGATATTATAGCTCTCCTCATTAATATTGGGTATACTTGGCTTTTCTTTCTTCAATAATGCTGCACTCTCAGCATCACACCATGCCATGGATGGACTGGAGAAACCAGAGTGCCTGCAAATCGTCCCATGGCATCAGACTGGATACACGAGCTTCACTCCTGATACCTTTCCCTCTCGCATCTCTTGCAAGCCATCGAGAATGCCGCTCCATCCTCCCCTCCTCACGCTCTGCGGGTGAGGTTTAATCCTACCTTGCCAAAGCAACTCCTGAGCTAGCCCCATAAACCTGACTGCGAAATCAAACTCTTTTGGTTGGGCAGGAACTTTTTCATCCCCGAGGTCGAAAGCTTCTCCAAAGGCTGTATAAGCCATGATGCGAAGATTCGCCACATCGTCGCGCGGAAGCTCTTCTATGCCACCGAGGCCGGCATACTTGCCCCCTTGGCTCCCAATGGCGTAGCAGCATATTTCTGCCGTCTCGGGAGTCGAGATTGTGTCGAAAACGTGAGCCAGGCGATTTTTTGTAATCTTCCGGATAGAGGGGGCGCAGCTTGCTAAGTTGTAGTCATAAATGTGGTCTGCCCCTAGGCTACGGACAAGGTGGAAATTTTGAGGGGAGCATGTCGTGACGACTTCAAGGCCAGACCTAAGCGATGTTGAGTATTCCTACATGTTGGATTGCAATCTGCCTTTTCTGTATGAGATACACTTACAGTTTGGCAAACTGAATTGCAAGCGTGCCTGTTGCTGTGCTGCCTCCATATATCAAGACTGGAAATGGCCTCATTGGAGGATCATCGGGTAGAGGCAACTCTAGGGATTCATAGAGGCTCTGACCAACGGTAATGATACCGGCACCCAGCGTTGCAGCTTCTTCAAACGTCATGAAGTCGGGTATTTTTATTTGAAGGTCTCCTTTGGCAGCAACATGTTCTGCAAACGCTCCGTCTTCATGGTTCGAGTGGTTGCCTGTGGTAAAGCCTTAGCATCATTCTCTCCCCCAACAATGTCTGGGATGCAATACACTCACTGCCGTGAACCATTCCCATCACCCTATCGCCAACGTGAGGCCCATGTTTCACGGCAGGACCTACCCGCTCTACCACGCCACTGTAGTCGCAGCCTACAATCGCTCCGGGGCTTGCGAGATAGTCAATTTGTTTCCAATCGGCCGGGTTCAAAGCCACAGCAGCGGTTTTTACAATGATGTAGTCATCGCGAAGTTTGGGCATGGGAGTATCTTTCACAATCTCGGCCTTGCCAGGGCCCTTGATCTGGATAGCCGTTTGAGTAGTAGCCATTGCTGCCGTGTGAGCCAAAACAAACCGACGCGAGGTATGTTTAAAGGAACAGAAATGGAAAGATAAAAATTACTTACCCATTGTTCTGATATATGTTATGAATGGTTTGAAGGCATTAGTGCTAAATAGTTTACCCCGCATAAAGCTTCCACGCTTTCCATTGTCTCTCACCAGCATGTAAGATTCACGAGAGTAATCTCACGGGTACCACCAAGTGACTTGACCCTCAAGGGGCATCTAAGCGTGGTTCCCAAGGTTCATGCTATGTAGCGAGGACCAATCCATCTGTCAATCTACTCAGGGTACTGGAACGTAACAGTTCAGCTTGGGTCACGAAGGATCGGCGGCGTTGAATAAAGTTCAAGCCCGGCCATTGAGAAATCTGGGCGTCATATCGTCACTCTTTCGCTCTCAGGTGATTCTAGCTTTCGATTAGTCAACTATTTATGCAATTAATCAAACACAACTGACCTATCAATATTATTCCCTGCATGGGGTTATCGTGTCGCGGATACTTGGCAAGATTGACGGAAGCCTCAAAGAACAATTCTGGAAATTAGCCGAGCAATATCTCACTCAAGCCATCTTCTAGAATCGGGCTTTGAAATACTTGGACTCTTTTGTGCCGGCGAATCGTTTCTCAACTGTACATGCCGACTAGTAGTCAACACGCCCTCCATGCGGTACGCCAGAAAAGTCTATCAACTCATAGATGTGAATTAGTAGCCCATGTGCTGTAATAATTGGATAGGATCAAGCGAGAGTAGTAGAGTTTACAGATGATTCAATCGGTATACCTTTGCGTCAAATGTAGTATTTTGGTTTTGTCATGGCGCAGATGGCAATCACGCGTTGAAACGCCATTGCATTATGCCATTTAGCCGACATCCCATGCTCGCGAATACATAAAATGCCGCCACCATTTCTGTAGTATAGCCAACAATAGCTGCCTCTTCACGAACATTGCATATCAACAAGTGCACCACGGTTCTTGGCCATGGAAACTGTACTTGTTTTCGGAGCCTCTGGCAATATAGGTGTTTCAGTCATCATTGCTGCCCTTCGAAGTGGACGGAAGGTGCTGGCCATAGTTCGAAGCAAAGATGCTGAGAGCAAAATTATCCAACACGTTGGAACAACAGATGGAATAACGTTTGTTGAAGCTGAGGTGACAGATGAGGACAGCGTTCAAACGGTCATTGGAAAGGTCAAATCTGGAGAGCTTCCTGCGTTCCAACACGTATACTCTGCCGGCAAGTGGAGCAGTCGATTGCGTTTGTAATGGAGCATCTTCTAATGCGTAATTACACAGTTGGCAAGATTGATACTACGCATCCCATTCAGAATCTAGAAATGTCTGCCTTTAGAGATATCATGAGCACAAACCTGGAGGGCAATTTTCGTAATGCTGGCCTATATTGGATCAAATGAATAACTCACGCTGATGCGCACTGCAGTGGCATACCGAGCTACCATTCCCTACTTGATCGACCAAGGCCATCCTGATGCCACCTGGACGCTCGCCACCGGCGCATCGGGCGATCTGGGCTTCGCTGGCATCACGGCCATTTCACAGGGTGCCTTGTTCTCCTTGGCGAGTGTGGCTTGTCTGGAAAATCGCAAGAACAATGTTCGCTTCAACGAGGTGTATCTCGGGTATCGCGTGGATTACGATTCAGTCGTCAAGGAGAAAGGACACGATAATCGCATGACGTCTTCCAAATTCTCTCGCGTCTACGAAGCCATTCTTGCTAACAAGGATATCAAGGGCTGTCGTGTTACGGTCTCCGGGCCTGCGGATATTGATGAGCTCAAGTACAAAAAGAAGCTGCCGGACTGGGACTATGATACACTGTTTGCTGAATACATGTAGCTGTTTGAGATTCGCAGAACTTGGATTTACTTGGGAAGAGGCAAAATAAAAGGGATTTACCTGTGATGAATATTGTCGCCGTATCACTGCGTGAATGTTGCTGCTATATCATGCTCAGCCCCTTATTTTGATGCCAGTCCAGGTACATGCGCAGGTACTCAGTAGAGATACAGGTATCTTCTCCCTGTGTTCTCCCCAAAGTCTCCTTCCTCCATCTCCTCCGGAATCTTTTCGCAGACTTTGTTTATTTTAACTTTTTTCACCGCCAGCAAAAAATATGTAGTTGCCTCCCTCCTTGCAATCGGAGACTTTCAGGGAGCAACTGCCATCTGAAGCTCGCCTATTTGAAACCACAAAGCGAAATAAATAGGCGAGAAAAAGTCACAGGCACGAGTCCCCAAGGAAGGAACTGCAGTCACAGTGCGGGGTAAGCAAATTATCGTCTTTTCGAGGGACAAAGACGAGTTTCTCTTCATTTCTTCCAACTCCTCCTCAGGGCACCACAAACATGGAACACAACAATGCCGAACCACCATCACAGCAGCGATTTTGCATCTTCTGGGTTCTTTTCAGCTCCTTTCTCTCTTCTACTGAGAGTACCTGACTTCAATCATGTGGCCCAAATTCACATCGTGTTGCAACATCTGCGATACGCTCACCTGTTCATCCACCCCTGCTGTGTTTCCCTGCTCCTCGTTCATAGCGCTCTGCTCTACCCCATGCCATTACCGAGCCCGAGAAATTTTGAGAACAGAAGAGAGAAGAAGAAAGCGGAGGGTAGTATGTAGATGTAGGTAGAGGAATAAAGAAAAGGCAAAAAAGATCAAACAGCCAAAAAAAAAAAAAAAAAAAAAAAAAAAAAAAAAAAAAAAAAACACAAAAAAAAAAAACAAAAAAAAAAAAAAAAAAAAAAAAAAAAAAAAAACA
>PXNZ01000561.1:0-34338 GCA_003012085.1 Trichoderma brevicompactum | reverse complement strand
TTTAGTTTTATATATTGTATTTCCAGGAATCCGTCACGGGTTAATATTTACATTTGCTGTCTCCGGACCAGTCCAAGGAATTAGTAGTAATAAACAAAGTTTCCTACGCAAAATATATAAATTTAACTATTATTTTTATTACTATTATTAACTTCTTGAAGCTTTAGCAAGTAAAATAAAGTGAATTTATTATGAAACTAGTTTTACTGGCTTTTATAATATTTTTACTAGGTTTCTTAACTCTTCTATATTTTATAGCTTAATTAATACTAGTATTATTTCAATTTTTGATGTTTACTATTTGTTATTTTATGAGCCTGACATAGAATTTTATATATTGGGTTGCATCGAATGCACTATGCTTTCTAATACTTGTCTTATTTAAATTTCGCTGCTATTAGTCATACCAAATCTTTTATCTTCTAATGCTTTTAACGAGCGGACAATTGTCACTAAAACTATACCCATTAAAGCAACACTTGCCGACAGTGTAGTAACCGACATTCGGCTCAACTTTCTCTGTTTAGAATCTGCCCTTCTATGACTTTCCTTCAATTATTGCTCGCTTGCTCATCGTCATATAGATCTTGTTACTCCACTTTCACTATGTCTGCCGCCATTGCTCTTGACTTATATACCCATCGGTCATCCTGGAATAATCGAGACACTATTGGTGACATGGCTCAGGCTCAGATGACTGGTGACGTCTCGTTTTTGCCGAACGAGCATGAAGCGATAACCACAGCAACTCTCCAACTCGAACGTCTGAATGGTGTTCGGGCTAGAAGGGCAAACACGCTCAACAGATCTAGCGATGAGATACATGACCAGTCATCTCGGCTACCATTTCGGCGCCTTATTGCCGCATATCTCTGCCTTTCAATCATTTACTTCACTTCTTCGCTCGACATTAATTCGGTTGCTCTGGCTCTCCCAAATATCGCCCGCGACCTTGGCGCTGGTAGTGGCATTACCTGGGCTGGAACGGCCTATTTGATGGGGCAGGCCGCTTTCCAGCCCTTTTATGGTCGCCTGTCTGACATTTTCGGCCGGAAGCCGCTTTTGATGGTCTCTGTTGGGTTTCTCGTTTTCGGCGACCTCCTGTGCACCAATTCACACTCCCCCGCCTGGCTCTACGCGTGTCGTGCCTTAAGTGGCATTGGCGGTGGCGGCATCAGTTCTATTATATCAATTATTGTCAGCGATCTCGTGAGTCTTAAAAACAGAGGTAAATACCAGGGAATTCTGAATGCTTCTATCGGCGCTTGATCAGCTACAGGGCCATTCCTTGCAGCAGCTCTAATACAGAAGACAAAAATAGCAGGAATTTCGAGTTGGAGATGGATCTTCTACATCCCCCCTGTTCTAGCATGCATATCTGTTGTGGCTTCCATGACTTTTCTACCATTAACATCTATCAGCGGAAGCTGGAGGGCCAAGGCAAGACAAATTGACTGGATGGGTCTTGCAACCTCTCTGGTAGCGACAATTTGCATCCTGGTGCGCAGAGCTATATTATCACACTGGCCATAAGAGTCACCGCTGACAAAGACATTTTGGTACCATTAGATACCTCTAAACCTAGGTGGCACGTCCTGGGCATGGCGCAGTCCTGCAGTAATCTCCCTAATCATTATTGGTAGCGCTGCAGTGGCTGCTTTTGCCTTTATCGAGAAAAGATATGCACGCATTCCTCTCATTCCGCTTCGGCTTTTCACTAACAGGGCCACCGCCATTCTCCTCACCCAGAGCGCTCTGTACAACGTTGTCTGGCAGATAGATATGTATTTCATGCCTGCATATTTTCAAGATATTAGAGGATTCAGTCCCCTGCAGGCTTCTGCTCTGATGCTGCCTATACTTCTGTTTTCGAGCATTTCTGGTGTTTTGTCCGGCCCGGCCATGACCATCTTTGAAAGGCAAGTCTAGTTATCCTTCACCGAGTCCTTAAAATTGAAAGCGTGAAAGAAACTGACGGGTAGCAGTTATGATTATATCTACCATCCGGGCATATTCTTGTGGCTGCTAGGTGTTTGCTTAAAGATGATGTTCGGCCAAAACACTAGCGTTGAGGTTTATTTGGGCGCCTTGCTAGTTGAAGGCTGGGGTATTGGGTGTGTATTTCAGCCAGGTACAGTTACAGCCTACTCAGTCACATGCCTGCCTCTGTATAATGAGGTTGTCGCGATCGCTCACCGCGTTCAGGTCTCGTTGCCTTACAAGCACATTGCACACCGAATGATCGCGCGGTTGTGACCTCGACAAGGAACCTGTTCAGAATGCTCGGCTCAGTCATTGGTATGACAATAGCAACTGCTCTACAGAATGCGGTCACTCACTCAGCTCTACCTGACAACGTCCCAGCCTCAGTGCTTGCGCAAGTGATGAAGGGAACGTGGCGATCCGGGACTGCATCTTGGGACCAAGATATATTTAATGCTAAGTTCAAGGGGTTCCAAGCGGTCTTTGGTATGGAAATTCCGTTTATGGCACTCTGCTTCCTTGGTTGTTTTGGCATACCCAGTGCCGCGTTAAGAGGGGATAACGGCATTGGAGAAAGGGGTATCTGAATTCTCACGCTTATTTGACTTCTTTTATATTTGCCCTTGCGCTCCTTGACCCCAAGTATTCGTAACACCCCATTGTACTTCAATCTGCGATATATGTGGCGTAAAGGTATTTATATATTACTGCAGTATTGTTTAAATACTAGTGCGTCACAATGTGTAAGATATAATACCAATTAACTCTAGATAGTACGGAAACATTACACACCGATTTGCGGTTATTGTAGAGGCTGAATATTAGCGAAATACTCTAAAGTTTCCCCTAAGGCCTCATCAATATCACTTGCAGCTCGCGAGCCAAGCATGAATCGAGTCTGCCCTGGACTGCCTGGCAACAACGCCCACAAACATACTAGCGTCTAGCAAATTGTTGAGTAAAGACCCAAAATTTCTTATTTGTAGCTTCAAAGAATTTTGGATCATGTGAACCTGCTCTTCATTGGAGTATAACACATGGATTTGCGAGGAAAGCAGCGCATAGTCACAATGTGCCTTGCTTGCTGGAGCGCCAGAGGAGACGCAGTATAACTGGCCACCACTTTGAAGAACGGTATCTGAAACCGCGTTGGACGACTGGAATCTCCTGAGTCACCTAATCTAGTCATCCTCTGGTTTGCTCACTTATGGATACATTCGGACATCTCGGCTAACCGATCACACACAACAACCAGGACTGTGCGGATAGTGGAATGGTATTTGCAATTAATGCAATCAATCGATTTGTTGCATTGGGCAATAATCCACTTTTGGAGCTGTAATACCTGGCCTAATGATACCGTTAACACAGAAGACAATTAGTAACGGCAGGCTATATCAGTAAGGTTTGATGCATTAAGATATTGATCCTTATTGAGGGTGTATAGCGTTTATTTCCTTTTCTTTATATTGATATTACTAAGCATGTTATATATATTGGTTTCCATGGACCGCCTATTGAACTCACTGTAAGGGGTGCTCAACCTTGTTTTAATAGCGTTGACATTATCGGGTAAAAGAGCGCAGCAAATAGGCTTGGAGGTGTTGTAAGGCTGCCATGGCCCTCTGTTGGGCGAGTAGGCATATACCTCATTTGCCGCAATGGCATTATAATAATCCATTTATAATTTCCAGATGCTAATATAATCAAATTCAGATTTCTGCTTGGGGTTTCTGCAGTTATTCTCCCATTTGGCATGTTATACGGCCTCTTTGACGCAAAATGGCTTTATATTTTGTCTTCAGTTATCTTTAACGTGGGATCTGCCCTATGTGACTCCGCACCAAATATGGGTATTCTCATTGTCGGTCGTGTATTAGCAGGGATAGGCGGAAACGGTATATATCTTGGGGTTATGACGCTGCTCTCCGTCAATACAACTGGAGCGACCAGGATATCTAAGCTTTGTGTAAGTTGAAGGCAAAACATCGACCCGCAATCGCATTACTGATATAGAGTTTAGTGGCTTAGTTTGGGGGAGGAACTGTCCTAGGGCCAGTTGTCGGTGGCGCATTTGTGGAATCACCAATAACGTGGCGATGGGCTTTCTATATCAACCTATTTGTCGGTGGGCGGTTCACTCCAATATACCTATCCCTAATATCCTCTTTCAAACCCCGTAGCACAATCAAATTCACCGAGCTTGTAGGAGAGATCGATGAAGCGGGAGTAGTTCTTAGCATTGGTGCCATTATTACGCTGATCATGGCGATCAATTTTGGCGGCGTCTTGTACGCCTGGAACAGCTGTTAGATTATTCCATTTTTCGCTGTATCGGGGGCTTTATTCATTGTATTTGTATCCAACCAGGCAAGCATATCTGGACCGGCGTGGCCACCAGAATATTCCCATGCCACCTTTTGCGGAACAATAACACTATTCTCCTTTACACATGCGCATCTACAGTTGATACTGCGGGGTTTCATCCCCATATATTATGTCCCATTATACTTTCAGTTCACTAAGGGCAATGACGCTATTACAGCTGCTGCTAGGCTACTTCCCCTAATTTTTGTCCTTAGTGCCTCTATCTTGGGTAATGGGCATTTGATGCCGCAATTCAGCTATTTCCAGCCATGGTATATATCTGGGAGTATTCTAACACTAATTGGTGGCGTCTTGTTATTTTAATACTTCAATCTCTCATGACGTATAATTTGCTGTGACGGAAGGGTGCTAACATCTGGAAGCATGGATATATCCAGAGACCCCAGTGGCCGATATCTCGAGATACGAAGCCTTGGTGGGGTCAGGAACTGGCTGCTGTAGTTTAAGCTGTTATACTGCTTAATAAGATAGCACATGGCATCAGCTTCATGATGCTAGGTATATTAATCAACATCATCCCATGAGCTTCTATATGTCTGCTAAATATCTTGCATCCAGTCCAACTAGGAGAATTGCATTTGATCTAGCTATTTCTGGCGCCATATTCATCAATGGAACCATAAATGGACTCTCAGACCTTCTACCTGACGTGTCACTTTACAGCTTCAGTTTATTCTTTCCTGTACAAATGGTGCATACTTTCAATCACCGCCCGCAGACACCCGCTCTCAGGCTATCGAGATTATTGTTTAAGCATTGCAGGAAGTTTTCATTCTTGTATGTGATGGCGCAGCAGTAAGCTTGTTGTCTGGGTGTGCTTTACATTAAGACTTGAAGAAAGGGATAGATATTTAGCCAAGAGAAACTAATCAAGGCTTATAGCATCGAAGACTTTTTAAAAATACCATTGTAATAGCAGCCTGATTACCGTTTTTGTAACAAACTAGGTTCCTATATATAACTATAGGTGTGCCGTTTTAAAGGATGAACTTATCCTGGATATATTGATGGAGCATTTAGGTTTAGTAAAAGCAATTATATCACTATTAGATCATATGAAGTAAAAAGTATATAACACTAAATGTATCGTCATGTTATCAATACTATTGATTGCTATCTATTTTAACATACAAGCAGTCATCCTTAATATCTCGCTCGCAATAATGGCAGAATATATTATATATCAATTATATATATGTTGACCTCTTTATGTTAAGTACTCTTGGCTAACACATCCTCTTGCGCCCGTAACTCAATACGAACCAACTCTCTCCTCGATCAGGCCTGTAAACTTTATCATATCTTTTGAACATGGTTCCAACACATCCTTCAGCACAGGAATCCACCATTTCTCCATCCCCGAGTTGAGCCCTACAGCTGTCGCATACTCAACATGTTCGGGGAAAAAGCCGCTCAATTCCCAGTCAATAATTCCTGTAATAGTATTGCCCTGGACAAGGATATTGCGTGGTGAAAGGTCACCGTGGGTAAGGACAAATCTTCCGGATGACCTGCGTCGTTGTTTCTCTAGTATCTGCTGCCACTTCTTTTTCTGAAAAACCCCCCCATAAAGCCGTTTTAAACACCAATCATCGAATGATTTTTCGTTTTCAAAAGGGCCACAGTATCTAGTGAAAGTGGTATCGTATAAATTACGAGTAGGTTGCTGATTAATGCGACCGATAAATGGCTGTGTTAGAGTTCGCATATGTTGTATTTGGACGCGCAACTGCTCTTTGATGGAAGTCTGCTCATGTTGAGACATATCCCTCCAAACATCTACTAGGGGCACGCCAGTAACTCGTTCGCTAACCATAACGCGCGCAATCGGTTTTGTGGTGACAATATCATAGGTTCCAAATACTTTCGGTGCCAACACGCCATGAGTTGCAGCATAGTTCATCATGTCGCCCTGGGAGCGGTCCAAGCCATCTGGGCTACTGACCTTTAGGGCTAAAAGTTTGCCCTTAGGGTTGGTGTGTTCAAGAACGCGATTGCCCCAAAAGTTGTGAATCTCTTTTCCCACGACCGCATCCAGATATGAGAATTTCGGGAACTTTGGAAGTATGTCATTTATCTCTACTTCTTCCTCTCCCTTCGTCTCCTTTTTTGCTTCCTGTGAGTCTATTGGTCCTAACATAGCGTTCAATTGATTGTCGGCGAGCTTGTGGCAGCAACAGAACGAAAAATAAGCAGTACTTGTTGAAACTTGAGTATTGAATCATAAGTAGTTAGCTGGAGGTGATAGAGAAATGAAAATCGACCTCAAAGAGATGATAATCACGTGTACCGTAAGTGCTGGAGATTGCGCACGTGATCAGTGGAATTGTGATGCCCAATGCTACAGCACCACAGAGACACCTACCATCCAGCAAAGCCACCATATAATTCCCGATCATTATGAGTTATATTATATCTAGTATCAAGGCCACCAAAGTAATATCGCTTATTATCGTCAAATTCTAAGAATAAATCATGCACAGCGCTTAGAAAGATATAGGACCAATCGAAGTTCGAAAAAACCTACTATATAAATAGTAAGCGCCGAGCGTGACCCACACTGGCAGCTAATGGCTTACTAGTCCAATGCATTTGCAAAGCTCAGCACCAACTAACGTTAGCCATCCTGTGTCTCTGGAGAATTAGGCAGCCGCGTCAAAAAAAAAAGATAAAAGAAGAAGAAAAAGATAAAGAAAAAGGGAAAGAAAGATAACTTACAGCCCCACAATCCTGAAACAATCAAAGATATTGAAGCCAACCTTGGGATATAGCTACTGCTTTGCATCTTTTTTTAAGTCAATATTAGTCGCCAGGATTGGATGGCTTTGGGACCTTTTTCTCGTATTCTCCCTCGCCAAAAATAGATAGTTTGATGATATATTACACTGGCAACATCAATAGAGACCTTGGATACCAGTTTGCGTAGTACTCTTCTAACCAACAACCGCAAGCAACAACACACACATTGGCTCTAAAGGCATTTCCCCTAGAGGTTGGGTAGCATGACTATGTTTGAAAATTGCCTCATCGCCAATTTTGATTGGTATTGCATGATTTAAAAGTTTCAGGGCTACCACAAGGAGATATTGCCTCACATTGAGCAGAGATCAAAACTAACGTACAGAAAAAAAATATATAAGGTGTCTGTAATCTTATTAGTTAGGTGATTAACTACACAAAGAATTTAATGTTTGGTTTCTGTTATTTTATCTATTGTTTATATTTTATTATACAGAACTCGAAATATCGACACAATGCCGTCCTATTCATCTGATTCTTCAGTACAATCTACTACTTCACGCAATGTCCATCTTATACAGTTCTATGGCCCACGTGGCGGATGCGACCAACACTGGGCTCTGTACGTTCCCGATCAGGACGGGAGCGCAAATGGAAAGATTGTTCACATAAGGGTCAACAAAGAGGACAGGCACAGAGTCAAATCTTGCCAAATACATTTTGAGAGGTTTACTCCTACCAGGACTCGAACCCCTTTCCGAGCATTCCCCATCCCAGGCGCTGCAGTTATGGCAACTCGGATGAAGAAGGCTGGCGATGAGATTTACGATACCTTCTTTTCTGGAAGTATAAGCAGACCTGGCTACCAACAGTATAATATGATTACCAATAACTGTCAGCATTTTTGTTACTTAGTCTTGAGAAATTTGAACTGGAATCGCCCCATGGAGGTCTCTAGCGAGGCCATTAATTATGTCGAGTCAGAATCGACGCCCTTACTTGGGATTGGAAATGTCATCCAAGCTTTTCGAAGACAATACGACCCTTATCCAAATCCAACATTGGATAAAAATGGAGTTTGGTGGAGATTTAATATAAGTGGTCAAGTGAGGGAATATTGGGATGAGAATATTGGCATTTGGATAGATCCAACTCCACGAGCTAAAGATCGGATGTATCTTGACTAGAATAGTAACAATTTGTATATAATTCTTGAATACTAAACCCCCTACTATAGGCTATTTATATGTTACCAAGGGCTTAATACTAGTTTTGGAACGCAATATCAGTGTAATAAAGTATTTACTTAGGTGCACCCATATAAAAGTGAATATATTCTTGATTAGGTAACTATTCACTGGTGTTTTTGCAAAAGTGAACAGTCTTCAGATTGGCTTAAGCTTCCTGTGATGGACCAGTTACCCATAGGGTCAGTATGGATAATAATTCCCAATTACCTGTTTGTAGCTGGATATTAGTAGATAGGTTAGGTTGGATATGGGTATTCGTATAATAGTTATGTAGCTAGTAAGAGATTGTGCTATACATTTATTAATAACCAGATATTTAAGCTATTTAATGAGTGTCGCTAAGTAATCCTATATCTAGTTGATTTTCTAGATGGTTTTGGAATGCTGTCTTTCCTAGCTTTCCTGAATATCCTGGGAAGGCTAGCTTCCCCAGCTTTCCTTATGTTAGACTAGGGTCTTGATAAGTAGACTGTCCGAGATATAATCGGAATGTCTTACCCTATAGGGTCCTTGATCGACCATGAAGGCGTTGATTCGTAATACTTCTTGAGTTAGCCTGTTGCCGCCCGCCCGGTAATCCAGCTTTTATAGCTATATGTTCTGTATATTGGGCTGTAATAAGTGTCCTCCATAAGCCATCATAATATACTCGTCTGCTGACAAGGGTTGTGCGGGGAAGTCATAAATAACCGCTCTAGCGACCTTAAAAAAATAGTATCGCCGGAGCTACTCGCAATAACATGGGGCTGGTTTGGAGTCCGAGATTCCGCGGTAGTATGACTTTGGACTTTGCCCTCCTACTTTGGGAGGCCAAAGAAAAGGTGCGCTCCACCAAAAAGTGCCGAGACCCGAGACTGGACTCGAAAGGGCGTTGCATCCAGAGCCCAGACTACTCCGGGTGTTGTTCTCCATTCCTCTTCTTAGAGCGGCCTGCGCTCGATACTTCCCCTAGGTCTTTCTGCTATAGAAAATGCGAAGGGTAAATGCTTCACTAGCATTGACAGCTGGCATCATCTCGGGCCTATTCTTTATTGGGGCTTATTTTCTCAGCTACGTGCAGGGTTAATGTGATGTCGTTGCTGGCAAAACTCCTCTTTCGTGAGGAGGTCACAACGGCATCCGCGGGCGTTCTCTACCTTTGGCTCATAGATAATATCCCCCTAGGTAAAGGAAACGGCCCGTTTCTTTTGTTTGATGGAAGCGCGCACTCGTCAACCAACCTTGGGTGTAATTCAATTCGCTCCACTTGCCACGTTTGAGTATTCCACTTTAAGAATGATTTAAGGACATGAAGGTACCTAGGAAATCTCCTCCATCACCCTGACACATTCTTCCTCCACCGTCGCCGCGAACCTGGGTAGACTGCTTCCGTCATCATGGGCTTCATACGCTCCGCCGTGCTTTCGGCCCTCGCGCTTGCTGTGGCATGTCGAGGCATGATTACTCCTGGGGCTGAAGCTGAGACCTCCATGGAAAAGCGTGCTTCGACTTATTGGTATGAAAATATTGCCCATCAAGGAGTTGCGCCATTCGCACCCAGTGGCTACACTGTATATCGCAATGTAAAGGACTTTGGCGCAAAGGGTACCTTGCCCTCTCCTACTCCATCTTACAGGTGCTGACGTAGAATACTCAAGGTGATGGCGTTACTGACGACACGGCGGCAATTAACAATGCTATCTTGTCGGGAGGCCGGTGTGGCCGACTCTGCACATCCAGTACTTTGACGCCGGCAGTAGTGTACTTTCCTGCCGGAACCTACCTGATTTCGACTCCCATTATTGATCAATACTATACCAACATCATTGGAGATCCGACCAACATTCCAACTATAAAAGCAACGGCAGGCTTCAGTGGTATTGCCCTCATTGATGGTGATACGTATTATGGCGACAACAATCCGAATAACCCTAATTGGATTTCAACCAATGTGTTCTATCGACAAGTGCGCAATTTCAAGCTTGACATGACATCTATTCCAGTTTCTGCCGGCAGGATTAACGGTGTCCATTGGCCGACAGCTCAAGCGACAAGTTTGCAGAATATCATAGTCACAATGAGTACAGCATCCGGAAACCAGCAAGTGGGCCTTTTCATCGAGAATGGTACGTCCTGCAGAACTACCGCAGTCGTCTTTCATTTCCTCCTGGCTAATAGTTCCATAGGTTCTGCTGGATTCCTTACTGACATGACCTTCAATGGTGGCCTGATTGGTGCAAGCGTGGGCAATCAACAGTATACAATGCGTAACTTGGTATTCAACAACTGCGGGACAGCCATCGTCAGTGGTTTCACATGGGAGTGGGTTTACCAGGGTATTAGTATAAACAACTGCCAATTAGGAATTGACATGACGGCCGCTGAGTCCGTTACATTGATCGATAGTACTATCACCGGGACGCCAGTTGGAATTAAGACCAGCTTCAGCGCAAACCAGTCGCCCCCTACATCTAACAGCCTCATTGTTGAGAACCTTTCTCTCAACAATGTCCCAGTAGCCATTCAATCGACGAGCGGTGCGACTCTCCTGGCTGGGGGAACTATAACAGTCGCTGCATGGGGCCAGGGTCACCAGTATACCCCGAACGGACCAACCTCATTTCAAGGGACCATCGCATCAAACTCCCGTCCCTCGTCGCTTTTGAACGGATCTAGTTATTACACGCGCTCAAAGCCTCAATATGAAAACTTGCCACTTTCTTCATTCCGGAGCGTCCGATCTGCTGGTGCCACTGGTGAGTCCTAATGCCTGTGGCTCATGAGTGCTTAAATACTGACCTACTGTGTGAATCTAGGTAATGCGGTCACGGATGACACTGCCGCTCTACAAAGCGTTATCAACAGTGCCACCGCTGCAGGCCAAGTCGTATACTTTGATGCTGGTATTTACCGCATTACTAGTACGCTCAGTATCCCCCCTGGCGCGAAGCTAGTGGGAGAAGAATACCCCATCATCATGTCTTCTGGAAGCTTTTTCAATGACCAAAGCAACCCGAAGCCTGTGGTGCAAATTGGTGAACCCGGCCAGGCTGGGCAGGTGGAGTGGTCCGATATGATTGTGGCAACGCAAGGCACACAAGCTGGAGCTATTCTTATCGAGTGGAATTTGGCTACTTCTGGAACCCCAAGTGGTATGTGGGATGTGCATACAAGAATTGGCGGCTTTAAGGGATCAAACCTCCAAGTTGCACAATGTCCCGTGACTGCGAGCAGTTCGGCTGTGAACACGGCTTGTATTGGGGCTTACATGTCCATGCATATCACTCCTAGCGCAAGCAACCTGTACATGGAGAATGTGGGTCAAGCATCATGGAAATCTCGTTCCCAGGCTAATATGAACAGAACTGGTTCTGGACCGCAGACCACGACATTGACGACTCGGCCAACACACAAATCACGATTTTCAACGGCAGAGGCTTGTACGTTGAAAGCACTGCAGGGACATTCTGGTTGTATGTTCTTCTTCCTGGCCTTCCTAAGCTCCATTCATGTGTCAAGCAATCCACTTACAGATTCTTACAGCGTTGGGACAGCTGTTGAACATCATACTCTGTATCAGTATCAATTTGCCAACACACAGAACATATATGCGGGGGTTATTCAAACAGAGACACCGTATGTATATCAACCACGTTACGCGTCCACTACTAATAAACTCTGCCCAGATACTACCAACCAAATCCTAATGCCCCCACGCCTTTCACTGTCAATACTGCTCTAAGCGATCCTGACTTTACCATATCCTGCGCCGGCAAGTCCGGCCAATGTGCCGACGCTTGGGGCTTGCGGATCCTCAGCTCTAAGAACATCTTAATATATGCCGCCGGATTATATTCCTTCTTTGAAAATAACGATGGAAACTCGGGTAAGATGTTCTTGGCTTCTTCTTCTTCTTCTTTTCTTTAAAAAGCTGACCAGTGAAAGGCTGCGACGTGGCTCTGGGTCCGGAAAACTGCCAGAATAATATCGTCGACCTCGAAGGTACGCTGAGCAACATTGGCATCTACAATTTGGGAACTGTGGGCGTAGTCAATCAAATCGTAGAGAACGGAAATGTGCTCGCGGTCGCTTCCGCCAATGTGAATTCCTTTGTTGATGTTATAGCCCTCTTTCGGCTTGCTTCTGGAAGTGGAGGCGTCACTCCACCTCCATCTACCACCACATCAAAATCCCCAACAGGACCCACGACCATGTCCACTATAACCACCGGCTCGTCACCGCCAACGCAAACCGGATGGAATTTCCTAGGATGCTACTCCGATAACGTTCAAGGTCGAACTCTAGCCAACCAAGTCCAGGTCCCTGGAGGTGCATCTGCTATGTCAATAGAGGCATGCGAAGCAGCCTGCAAATCTTCTGGATATACTATTGCAGGACTTGAATTTTCAGGAGAATGCTGTAAGCACCAGATCAAAACAACACTTTAATATAACTAACGGTATCTAGGGTGCGATAACAAGTTTGAAAACGGAGGTGGGCCTGCTTCTGACGGAAATGCTCAATGTACCATGACTTGCAGTGGTGCACCACAGGAAACCTGCGGAGGCCCGAATCGCCTTGATGTTTACACCTTGGGGACCGCAACTAGGAGTTCTTCACCCCCAGTTGCTACCGGATGGAATTTCAGAGGATGCTATACGGATAGTGTCTCCTCTCGAGCATTGGTTGCCGAGTCGATTCCCGGCGGACCATCCTCGATGACTGTTGAGGCATGTCAAAGTGTATGCAAAGGCTTAGGGTTTATTCTTGCAGGCCTTGAGTTTGCCGATGAATGCTGTAGGTCTAACTCCATCATGTGATTCTTTTGCCCTGATTCTAATACACTTCAGATTGTGGTAACAGCCTCGCCAATGGCGCTACTATTGCTCCGGACGGAAATGCTCAATGCAACATGAATTGCGCTGGCAACTCTGCTGAAATTTGCGGAGGCCCTAATAGATTGGATATCTATAGTTACGGTCAGGCCAATGGTACTCAGCCACTTTAAGCCTCTCGATAAACGATGCAGGTTAGAACTAGTCAAGTATAAGGTATTCGACAATATAAAGACTTTATCTTATATAAAGATTTTAGTAGCTTATCTAAAGTTCAAAACAAGTGTTGGAATAACCAGGTGCTCGTCGCTCCAATACCGCCCTCATATGCAGGGACTGCGTAGTGAGCCTAAAAGCATTAGGCTCCTATGGGCAATTGGTTTAGTCACCATAATCTATAGGGGTATATGCGTGTTATTCATAGAAGGAAGTATATTTCCCTTGGTGATAAAATAAGGCTCTTTGCTACCTATATTCCTGTACCTAAATTGACCAATCCGATCTTTCCAGCAACTAATGCAAGTAGTTGTATTTAATTAAGTAGTATCTATATAAAAGCGGATTATTATGACTTAATATCCTTTGGTTATTACAAGCTATTCCATCATGACAAAACATCTATTATTTCTGGATTTGGACGATTATTAGGCATATTGTAACGAACCTGCCAATTCCAACGCGCCACCTAGCAAAGGATTGCGCGATTGACCCGACGTTTGGCATCAATCTGGCAGACCAACCAGCCTGATAAAGGATATCCCTGTTACGGTAGAACGGATCGTAATACATATCTATATTAGCCTTCAGATAACCGCAAGCTGCAACTTCATTCCACTGTTGTGCAATAGTGACAACGGCAAGAGGTATCCTATTGTTTATATCTCTCGCATTTGAGTTCGCACCAAAGGGCTCGGGAAGTGCAATCGAGTCGCGCTGCTAAATGAAGCAAAGTTGTCTGCCTTGTCCACGATGTTATTGACTGCTGTGGTGGCCAGTGATAGAGCCACAGCGCTATTCGGCGATTTCGAGTTATTGATAAAGATATAGAAGTTCGCTGACTACAAAGCGGCTCTGTATTGGCTCCATCTTGTAGCGGCGCTAAAACTCTCACGTAGTCGTCAGATTCCGCTATACAAGAATGCAGTAGTGGGGACAATCATGGCCGATAGAAAGGTCGTTATATAGCTCTTGTCTCTCAGGCCCCTTCAACATTGCAAGCTCTACACTCGCAGCCACCCTAGTAATTCTACCGAAAAGGTCAGGTACCACTGCTATTGCTGTTTGGTCGCTCTTCAACCAGCTCGGTTAGCTTATCTTCTTGTCCCTGGCTCTTTTGGCACTCTGCTTTATCTGTTCCCCCGATTAGTGGTGACTTCTCAGATGTCAATCCTTTCTTCCCTTACAGGAAATTCCTAACTCTGCGCACATTGCGTAGAAATACAGGCTTCTTAAGATTCAAGCGTTGGCCAATTGCTTGCTCCCAGCCTTCAAAATGGCATTCTGGAGGGAAATGATAAGTGAGCCGCTTGCGGTTAATCATTTCTTTAAAGTAATTTTGCTTGTAGTGCGAGACACCACTATGTTTATACACGAAATTTATATTTGACAAGTTGAGCATGAGCGGTATTAAGCATACTGCCGATGACTGAACCAGGACACATAGTAAAAGAAATTATAATATCGCCTAGCTTGATACTCGCTATATTTACTAATTTTGCATTTTTCTTTTATTGGTGATCCTTCTCTATTGTGCTTAACGGCAATGTAATGGTAGGTGCGGTGACCATTTGGATTCCAGAGGAGAAATTAGGCCTGGTTTTACTCGAACAGCTATTTTTCTGAAGTATTATCGAGATGGCCTGGAGGTCACCCAACCAAATTTGCGACTCTAGTCGTCCGCCTTGTGAAATTTCCTCTAGAATGTCATCGACATAACTACAGAAGCGTAAATCTAACGCAGTTACCCACAGTTCGCTCATCGATTTATCCTCCTTGCCAACAAAATTGAGGTGGAAATTCCTATCGACAAGACAATCTCAATATGACCATTGTATACCGCAACTTAGAGAATTTTGTGCTATTCTAAACCGCAAGTGTTTGCTTCATTAGAAAAAGAGTCCACATCAAGCATGACGGTGAAAAGTACCCTATATAGTAACTGGTCGCTTCGAGCACATGGCCTTGGACTGTCCCGTATGTACGCCCAAAACGGCCCGCCATTGTGCTCGATTTCTTGTTAAGCCCTGCGATCTATTAGTCATCGAATACTTTTGATAATCTTCGACAAGCGAGACCTACTAACGGTTAAGCAGCTCGTTAAATAGGCAAGAAAAATCTCTTATTTCATGGGATAGGAGCTGTTGGAGCTGGTCCGCAGGACATGGTGATACGAATACATTAGCCCATTTAAGTTTTTTGAAGAAAAGTGCCGCGTGCAGTTTCGGTAACTTCTAATTTCTAAGTTGTATTTCTGCACAATGCTTCAAAATTAGCTCCAGGTATCCGGACTTTGAGGACCAACTGTAATTAAAATTGATAACATATTGGTTAATAAGGTCAGGGAATTGCCCAATAAGATATTCGAAACACTAGTAAGGGTCGTAGAGTATACAAATTATCAATATGTGGTATTCCGAAGGTAGCTCTGGGGTAAGCTCTATGAGGTACCAGTCGTTGAGGTGTTTGTTCTCTGCAATATAGCCTGCGATACTCTATCTTAGCTAAAAACAACATCCCGCCCCATATTCTTGAGACCTTGAGCGACTGCCTTACTGAAAGCAAGTCGTTTGAATTCAATTTTTTTTAATGAACAATGCTAGGCCTAGTTCTGCTAAGGCTTGAAAACAAGATGTTGAGAGCCGTGTGGTACGCTCCTTCGTTGCCCTTGCCATAGAAAAATAAAAGGTTCGCATCTCAGCACGAGGTGATATGCTGCATCAATTGTATCACCTTTTTTTAGTGGTGAAACTTGATTTAGAAAGGCTTGAAGAACATGTTTCATCACCGATGAAAATGGAGTCTTCACATACTAGTTGACGTAGGGCTATACCCATGCTATGGCTACAATATATAAAGCTGAGTCTTCATGCGGTTGATGAATCGACTAGCGGTACATCTGATCCAGAGCAAAAGCTCAAAATATTAAAAGCTACTTTAATCATGCTATTACATAGAGCCGGCGATAAAGGTGATAATTCCTTGTAGAACGAGAATTTAAAGGAATTCGGTATTGACTAGCTATCAGACTATATACAAGTAATCCAACCTCGCACCATTCCTAACTAGAAGACAAAGAAGTGGAATAGCCTCACCATCTGTGAGAATTAAGAGCCGGTGTAGCAAATATGGTAGAAACTTCTATAGCTCTACAAGATTCACCTCGGATTTCAGGATCCTTGTCGCATCTTCAGCCGCCCTAATGAGCAACCCTTCCTCAAGAGTCAGTGGAGCTTTTTAAATTATTGTTATGTAAGGTGACTGATAAGCAAGCTACCCTCTTCCGCCAAATTATCGAAGTCTAAGGCTTGTTACGCAGGATTCTGCGGTTGACTTTATCGTACAATGGCCAACGAGCGGCAAGAATCTGTATCGCTCAGTATGAAGGCGAGAGAGCCAGCAACAAATAGAAATAATTGGAAAGAAAATTCTTCCTCAAATTATGTTTCTAAAATAGTGAAAATGGAAAGATTAATTCACCTCTTGTGAAAGGCTGCGCAACGCAGATTTTGTATAGCTTCTTACGAACGTATATACCTTGGTAGCTTGTTATAGGGCTATAAAGTATTAGGTTGTAATACTTACATTATAATTGCCTAACGGTTGCTCTATGTTGACTTTTTCCAATTTAGCCGGTTAGTCTATATTTTTCTGGGGTTGCACTGTTTTATTTACGTTATAGGATGTTTGGTTTGTAATATTGCACTAGTTGTTGGGCTGTAACAAGAAGCCTAAGCTTAACTGCCTTGTTTCATTGCCTAACTTAAGGCTAAGTTGCCCCGGGCAGTTATTCGGTGACATTACTAATTTAAGCACTCGAGGCACTGAAGGAAGGCACAACTAGCACAGTGTATATGAGCTATTAATACCGTCTCTAGCAGGTATCCAGCTTAGTTCAATCAAGCATCCTTACAACACACTTTCAGCACTCTACTAGCGCAATGGAGCAATCCTATTATCATATTCGGTCTTTATACCTCTGTACATTGCAGCCGATACTACCCTACTACAGTGTTTTCTTTAGTTAAAATAAAGTACAGAGCACAATGCGCTTCAGTGAGATTGGGCGATTTTTTCGCTAGGCCGAAATTGGCAATATTTACATATAAGTCAGGTCATTTAATATACTCTGTACTCCGTATAGTCTCGGAGAATAACCCGGTGGTAATCGAGAGGCACAATAACCAACGGTTCGATCTGTAACATGCTGCTGGATTGACGCATAGCGGAACAGTGTTCGAGCTAGCTGGATTAGTGTCTTGTACTATACATATGCCTAAATGAAGCATCATCAACAATTTAGGCACTGAGGGGAAGAACATGGTATACAGAATACAGAAGTCAGCGCTGATATTGCTGGAGCCGAGAATGGCTATAAAAATACCCCCAAGGCCTTATATCTCTAAGACAACTTGCAACTAGTATCACTCGCAGTCAAAGGCCCTCAACATGCGTAGGGCCATTATTGCTCTCTTCTCTGTTGCTAGCCAGCTAGTGTCTAAGGCCTATGCTGAGTGCCGGCCGCCATTCACAGGTGCTGAACTCACATATCTAGGGTGTTTCAACGATAACGAAACACGTACATTGCCCGGTAACCAGGCCTCGCCAGCTATAGACAACAATACTCCTCAGGCGTGCGGAAATTTGTGCGCCTCGCACGGATATGGCTACGCGGGAGTCGAGAACGGCAGGTATGAGAAGGCTTTAGATGTAGCTGTTATATTTGCGGCGATTCATAATGCTGATATTATTTATTATTCTTCAGAGAATGCTTCTGTGGGCACGCAATCCTGCCTCCAGGAGGAAAACCCCTCCCTGAGAGCTCCTGCAATTATGGCTGTCAAGGAAACTCGAGTTTGATGTGTGGCGGATACTGGGCGTAAGATATTCGGAAACTCTCCAAGCTGTCACACATTTCTGACAAGTGGATCACACAGCATAAACATTTACAAGGTGAATAACCCTTCGAACAGCTCGACCATCCCCCTCGGCCTGCCAGACTGCACTACCGACCCTCTCTGCTCCAATCCAATTTGTAACACTTCGCTCAGCGTCAAGGAGAGAGTTGACGGTTTGATCAGCCGCATGACTCTAGCAGAAAAGACCTCCAATCTGTTCAATTCAGCTCCAGGTGTTGCCAGATTGGGGCTTCCAGGGTACGAGTGGTGGAGTGAGGCCCTACACGGTGTTGCAGGTAGTCCAGCAGTCCATTTCAGTACGCCAAATGGCTCGGATTTTAGCTACGCCACCAGTTTCCCTATGCCTATTCTTATGGGCGCAGCCTTCGATGATGACTTGATTCATCGGGTGGCAACTGTCATTGGAATCGAAGCACGCGCTTTCGCTAATAATGCTCAAGCGGGCTATGACTTCTGGACTCCCAACATCAATCCTTTTAGAGATCCGCGCTGGGGCCGCGGGCTGGAGGTACCAGGGGAGGACCCCTTCCACCTTCAGCAGTATGTATACAGTCTTATCACCGGGCTCCAGGGTGGATTAGATCCTGAAGTTAAAACCATCATTGCAACCTGTAAACATTTTGCCGCCTACGATGTCGAAGAGAATCGAGAAGAAGTTGACATAGACCCGTCACCGCAAGATTTTTCCGAGTATTACCTGCCACCGATGAGGACATGCGCCAGTGACGCCAAAGCTGGTGCATTTATGTGCTCATATAACGCCGAGTTTGGTATGCCCTCCTGTGCTGATCGCTATTTGCTACAGAATATTCTGCGTGAGCAATGGGGATGGTCCGCACCTGAGAACTGGATCACTTCCGATTGTGGTGCTGTGGACTACGTCATCCAGAGGCAACACTATGTCGACTCTGACGCCGCTGCCGCCGCCGTCTCCATCAACGCCGGAACAGATTTGGAGTGCGGAGGTTCAATGTTTAATAATCTCCCAGATGCTGTGGCACAGAACATGACTACAGAAGCCACCCTCGACAAGTCTCTCTCGCGTCTCTACTCTTCCCTTATCAAGGTTGGCTATTTCAACGCCCCTTCACATTTAGCCTCCCTTGGTTGGAGCGATGTGTCGACGACCGAATCGCAGCACCTGGCCTACCTCGCGGCTGCCGAGGGTATGGTGCTATTGAAAAACCAAGGCGTCCTACCACTAGGAAAATCAGTCAACAAGAAGAAAATTGCCGTTATCGGGCCCTGGGCGAACGCAACGGTTCAAATGCAGGGCAATTACTACGGGAATGCACCGTACCTCATAAGCCCGCTCATGGCCTTTCAAGCGGCGTGGCCGGGCGTTGTCTACCAAAAGGGTACAGATATCCAGTCGAACAGCACGAACGGATTCAGTGACGCCCTCGACTCCGCCTACAATGCCGACTACATTATCTTTTGCGGCGGCATCGATACATCAATCGAGGCTGAGGGCTTGGACAGGGCGTCTGTTGATTGGCCCCAAAACCAGCTACAGCTTATATCTCAACTATCGGAACTTAAGAAGCCCTTAATTGTTGTGCAGTTTGGCGGTGGTCAGTTGGACGATTCCTCACTGTTGAAAAATAGTGGTGTGGACGCTATTATTTGGGCTGGTTATCCAGGTCAAGCTGGCGGAAACGCGCTGAAGGATGTCCTCACCGGAGACTATGCCATCTCTGGACGCCTTCCCGTCACACAATATCCATCTGACTACGTCAACAAGGTCAACAAGTACGACCCCAGCCTACGACCTGTCAAATCAACTGGGAACCCAGGGCGGACATATATGTGGTATCCTGACGCCGTGCTGCCGTTTGGCTACGGTCTCTCTTACACCAAATTTAGCTTTTCGCTACGAAGCTCCAAAATAGGGTCTATATCTATCAAATCTCTTATGAATAGCGGCAAAGGACCAGTCACTGGTCGGACCACATTCCTGACAGTGAAAGTCGATGTGAAGAATATTGGCCATATCAAGTCAGACTATGTCGGGTTACTCTTTTTATCCACAAAAAATGCTGGGCCGCAGCCATATCCAATAAAGAAATTGGCTAGTTATGCCCGTCTCAAGTCTCTTACAGCGGGCACTAAGGGTGTGCTCACGTTGCCGTTGACTCTCGAAGCAGTGGCCCGAGCGGATGAGAATGGGCAGCTCTACATCTACCCGGGAAATTATGAGCTAACTCTGGATATTGACGCCGTTGTCTCTGTCAAATTCACCCTCACTGGCCAAAAAATGCTGCTGCAAAGTATGCCACTCATTCCCACCAAGTCATCAGCTATATCCTATATTGGGTGCTACGATGCAACTACCATGTCTACAGGACTCGTAATCGATTTAAGCAGTGGCAACGCCCCGCAGGCCTGCAGTGACAAGTGTGCGGGCTCTGGATATGGGGTTGCTGGCACCCAAGGATCGTAAGTCTAATAAATCTAGCTATATTGCCACCCTATGTTAGCTAACTTAAGCGTGTAGTAAATGTTACTGTCAAAAAGCCTTTACTAGCAATGTCCCTGCGGTTGATGACTCAAAGTGCAATTCTCTATGCCCAGGGAACAAATTTGAGTTTTGTGGTGGAAAGTCAGTTGGAAACAAGCACCTATCATTGTGAGTTGTTCTTTTCATGCGTGTCGAAATGTGGTTGAAGTTGAAAGAATTGCTAACAACGGCGCTGTTACCTCGGAATAGCATTAGCGTGTACAATATAACGCCGATTGTTTATCCTGCGCCACCGACATATAGTGGCTAGGGAGTTAAACCAAGACTAGTATAAGAAAAATTTAAATAGTCTCATTTGAGTCACAAATAGTCGTTACATTCTAACACAGTTCAATCTATATAACTAGTTAATTGACGGAGGCCAATTGCTAAAATTGGATTAGCTGTTTAATTTTTATTTCGCGTTGCAACACCATATGTTTACAGTAAGCCTATAAAGTAAGATATACTAGCTAAACTATAAAAGGATTAACCACTACCAAACTAATGAAAACTAAATCCAGCCAATATGTAACGAACCTGCCAAATTCGAACGCGCCACTAGGCAAAAGATTGGGTGGTTGATCCAATAATTGGCAATCAACCTTGGCAGACCAACTAGTTATAAGGGATATCCCTGTTACGCACTTCCGGATCGTAACACAATATCACTAATTCTTGAGATAAATCTATAGAATATCCTTTTAATCTAGGCACATTAACTAAAGATAGTGAAATTCGCTTTATATTACTAAATATAACTATAACTAAGACCACATAATGTTTTAAAGATTATGAAGAATATGAAGTGTAAGAACAGCTAGTATCCTTACACTTCAAAATATGTATAAATTAAATTATATGTACATAATAATATTTGTTATAGTATTATGTTCCCGTACAATTGATCCTTTATAACTAGTTGGTCTGCCAAGGTTGGTTACTAGAACTGGATCGACTGCCCAATATATTGCCTAGTGGCACATTCGAATTGGTAGGTTCGTAAAACTAAGCCCCATAATGAACAAATATACTCATAACAGTGGCATAGAGAGGTCCTCTTTGCGCAGTGCCATAATTGCCTTTTGAAGATGCCAGGCCACATCGTCAATTTCGTCATATTGTTCATCTTCCAACAGTAGTCTAGAGAACTCCTCGCAATCTTGACACAAATTGTACCCTCAGCCAGCAAAGTCATTCTATAACATAAGGAAATCCAGCTGCTTGAAATCCCCCGACAATGTAAATTTCCTCTTCACATAAGTCGAGCACGCTGTTCTCTGCAGTCAAACAAGCTGAGAGATACGCAATTTCCTTATCATCAAGTTTCAAGTGAGCAAATTTTTGACTATCAAGCGATCTTGTTTCATAGATTGACTGCAACAACGAGATTATTTGTTTCCGTGTCAAAGAGCAATAATCACACTACTGCAGTGCAGGCCAGAGTTTCGCGCTAAGCTGTGCGCCCCCGCCCCCCCGGGGGGAGGGGCTATTGGTGGGTATATGGAAACACTCACAAAGCTCATTCGTGCAAGTAATGACGGGTGCGTCTCCTGCTGTACTGATACACTAGTGCACGGGATAATAGAAAGAATTACACATAACGCCCTAGGCCCCCCCTTGAGGCTACTGGTCAGTCGGCAAACCAGGTTATGAGCTTGCTCTTCAGCATAGCCACAATATCTTGACAATTGCTACGGAAGACATCAACCGGTTGCAGCATGGATCGAAAGCAGTGAACTCCCTAAACTTTCTAGTGGATACAGGATCAGGAGCATGGCCTAGCGGTAATTTCTCATTTACTAACAATCCTATTAGAGAACTACCCCTAGAATCAGTAACTATGGCACTAAGCGGCCGATGGGATAACGTCTGGGCGTGTAATTCTAGTTTTCTTGGCTATGAAGGTGTTGGCCACCATGTTGAGAGGCTTGTCAATTCAGATGGGAACGCAGCTAGCCATAGTGATGGAGAGAATAGACTTGCACAGGCGGGACCTTGCCGAGCTGAGACCATTGCAGAACAATGCATCCTCTAGGCCACAATGCTGCTTTCGTAGTGCCTTTAGCTAGTATTCTATTAAAAGTTTATTCCGGCCCCTTCTAATGCGTCCTATAGAACCTCACAGGATGGCTACCGAGGAATAACCACCCCAAGGGAAACACAATCGCGTACAGAACTAGCTAGTGCAAGAGAATGAAGCTCGATCGTGGCTTAGCTTGCACTCTTGCCTTCGATGCCGCTACAGCAACTGGGAAACCCTAGCAATAAGCAAGATTAGCAACGGTGAGCTCAGGAACTTTCCTTTCCTTGTTTTTTCCTCCTTTTCACTTTGCTCTTGGATATTAGTAGCAATCGCCTCCCCAGTTGTCAACATATTCGCTTATATTGTTACACTTGAGCGTAGCAAGTTAGTGAACCATTTACAGTCTTTCGACATTTATCTTATGCAAAATTCAAAGTCGTTATATAGATTATTTTCTTACAGTATTGCCTTCCAATACAAAATAGCCACAACGTAAAGCAGCACCAAGAGCAGAAGTAAAAACAGCAAATGATGATAGCAAATTGAACAGCTCTGCTGCTAACAAATACATTCAGGCAGAACGTAGGTAAGTATGTGCTGCAAATCCACTATAGCATACCCAAGGTTAAGGGGCTCGAAGCAAGGTTAAGCTTTCCCCATAAATCATACATTGGCAGGATTGTATAACACTTTATTGAATTTGAGAAACTGCCTAGCTGTATAGAGTGCAATGTGCCAATCTGTGGTCCACATTTGTTCTGCAATTTAGTTTATCCTTTTGCGCAGCGAAACCTAACTCCTAAAATGGATACAGCTGCCAAGAGATAACATAGTCAATCGACGGCGCTTTCGACTGCAGCACTTAAAAGCATGCTAGCTAGTAAATAAATCCATTATGTCAACCTAGCAAACGTAATACTTTAATCCCTCGTGATTATTTAAGTTATCTCCATCTTGAATAAGCTGTATAAGTTTCCTTATATCTCAGAGCTTAAACAAGGGGTACTCCGTTTTGGTTAAGGAGTATTTTAATCTTGTTGCGGTCCTGGGGGTTCATGCTACAGCTAATTATCCACATCGCTCGGGTTCGCATCTTACATCGAAAAAAACATCTGCTAATGCTCGCACACTTAACTATTCTTGGCTAGACCCTCGCATTTCGGCCCCACATACAAGTTGTCACTAGTAGCACTCAACTCTGTATTGTGTATTTGCTCTCCACCTTTTACTTTCTCCGTGTAAGGCTCTCAATTACTAAAACTGAGACCAAAATTATACCAGGCACCCTCAAGTATAAATCGAAACAGATCCCCCTACATTTACTATGTGCTTACATCTATATAACCTGATATGTCTATTTGATGTTTGTGAACATCGACAATCTATCTCGAAATTTCGCTACTGCCGTTTGTTTTCTACATTCCTTCAAAGCCTTTGTTTAACAACAATGTCCTTTCAAAACTGTACATCTGTCACACCATCCTGTCCAGTGGATGCTACACTTTATGGATACTACCCAAACTTCGGTGTCAACTTAACACTACTCATTGTTTTTACTGTACTTACTGTTGGTCAGACTATTCTCGGCCTTATATATAAAGTTTACGGATATACAGCTGTTGTTGCCGCAGGATGTCTCCTTGAAACCCTAGGTTACGCCGGGAGACTTATGATGAATAAAAACCCATGGAGCGACTCTGGATCGAAATTGCAGATAATAACTTTGATAATTGCACCAACTCTGACGGCGGCGGGTATATATATGGCCTTCAGACAAATTGTGCTTCACAATGGACCAGAGCACTCGCGTTTAAAACCTTCACTGTATACGAAAGTCTTCATAGGCTGCGATGTTGGCTCAATCTGTCTACAAGCTATTGGCGGAGGTCTTGCAGCTGCTGGTGGAAAGTCAAATAAAGACGTCCAACGTATAGGAGGCGACATCATCATTGTGGGCATTGCCTTTCAGGTATTCACTATGGCTATTTGCGGGCTATTAGCAGCAGAGTGTGCGCTGAGGTGGTTCTGCGCCAGACAAATTAACAGAAAATATGTGAACACCCAAGAGAGGATCAACAGACTCAAGGCTCGGAGGTTTGAAGGTGCCGTTGCATTTGCATATTTGACAGTGCTTATTAGGTGCATTTATAGGTAAGTAAGAATAGATTGACTTTGCCAACCAAGATTAACTCTAATGCAGGCTGCCTGAAATGGCGGGAGGATGGGGCAATCCTAGAATGCGAAATGAGAAGGATTTCTTAATTCTGGATGGATTGTGAGTTGTCTATACCCCTTAATTATGCGCTGTATTTTTGCTTACTTATTGGCAAAGTATGATTGCTGTAGCCTCATTTTCACTTACAATTTTCCACCCAGGCTACTTCTATTCAGCTATAACGCCAAGACAAAAAGAAATAGAAGCAATAGCACTGCAGCATCAAAGCCTATCTATTTAATATCTAAGTCACAAATAAATAAGTTATTATTTGAGATATAAACTTAACCAGCCCTGTTGGACTTGACTGAATCTGAACTTTCTGTTCTACTCTCTGGCCAAAGTAACTGCTAATTTTCGGTGCAACAGCCTTATTTTACCATTTCAGTCTCTTTGAAACAACATATCTCTGACAACACCAGAAGGCTTATATATAATTTATTTGGGCTTACGGAGTATAACATATCTCTATGCTATAGCTGTAAATTATTTTGCGCTTCATCAAGCATAGGGGAAAAAGAAATGGCCTCAAGTTAGTAAGCAACACTCAAATACAATTTAGGCCATTCGAGTAGTTTCGCCCACTCTCCTTGAACAGTGTTGTTTATCTCAGTGATAAGTGCTTCGGTCCACCCATTCACCCACCACCTGTTATTGAGGGCTTGGAGGCATACAGCCCAGTAAGCTAGTACTGTTAATGCAGCTGGCTTCCTACTCCGCACTTCTTCAATAAATGAAAGTGGAAGCACCATTGGCCATCCGATTAGCAGTTCAAGCCAGTCAGTTGACCTCGAGAGCTGGAAAATAAATCTGAGACTATACCTTGGAGATAACTCTGTTAGTACTGAAGCAATGGAAGGACTATTTGCCTGGATGTAATCCTGTAGCTTGTCGAGAGCCTCTATGATATTCTTAGGAAGTTCAGGTAAATCTTTAGATGTTGTTGTACATATGAGCGCAGAGAGTTCTCCCTCCAGTAGCCAGAATCTTGACTCTCTGGCAATAAAATGGACAGTTCGGATTCTTCGAAACAAATCCACAAAAAGATCCAGATGCGACTTAACAGTACTGACATCGTCCTTGGCCATTGCTGGATCGATTATTGACAAGATATTGAGCTCTTGAGGCAGATTGCGGGAAGCAAAAGCCCAGATAGAAACCATAATCGATAAAGGAAAGATTGCCCTATAGCTATCTTCGTCAAGAGAATGCAAGAGCAAGCGAAGACCTGCAAGAGCACGTTGTTGTTTGTAAAGTGCAGTCGGAATGTATACTGCGTTATGAACTGGATCTAGGGCTATCTTATGCAAAGCAGTGGTAGCTAAGATACCATCGAGGAGAGCGGGTTGCTTTAGCGCTGCTGTAAAGATTGTGTTGCGGTAAATACTCTGTCCCGCGGTTGTACTCCAGAGGGTTTGATATGTATTAGTAAGATAGAACTGAGTTAGATCCAGGTCCATGAGATATGAGTCCCGATCGATATTAACTGGGCAAGTACCATGGAGCTCATGATGCAACGCATTTTGACCGAACTGGATTGTGGGCGGTATCCTTGGAGAACCCTCCAATTGAGTGATTCCAGATTGATATAACGATATCTCGTGCGATGTATAATCATTTGAGTATGAACATTGCTTATAACGCCGGGAACACCGTTGGCAGCAAGGCAAAGTTTCATCGCACTAGTGAGAGAATATTAGGTAAATTGCTGCTTTACAGAAGAAATTAATCTAACTTGCTTTAACTTTGCGCTGTTTACATTGTAAACATCCGCGGCGCGACTTTGAGTGCTCCCTCATAGATAGTTAGGTGGGTGCTAACAACAGCGATTGTACTATTGTTGGTGGTTTGTGTTTGAAGTAGATAAATTAAGGGTCAAGTACGGAGTAAAGAGAGGTTAGTTTAAGGGGAAAGGTAATGCTTATTGTAACAATACCTTTAGAAAGACCAAGTGCTGCTTGATTAGGAAGGCGGGCACTAAATACTGCCAATGATAACAACGGCCTCTATTGGCCCGGAGTCCCAAGAAATAGCCGAGCCAACGTTTCCCTACAGCCCAAGCCCCTAAAATAGCCATTAGGCCTTGCAACAATGTACAAATAAAGGCAAGAAAAAAATTCTCATAGATTGATCAAAAAAGGATCAACCCTACACAAAAAAAGTGAAGTGAAGGTAGAAAAACGAATCTTTGGATTCAAAGAGTTACATATCTAGCTACTCCTATATTATATAATGAGAAAACAATGATTGTAAACACAATATAAAGAATATAAAGAATATACATATTAAGGCGTATGGTGTTGCTATAGTCGCAACTGTATAAACCTCAATATAGTATAGCTTTTCCTGTTAAGCTATTGACACTGCATATTTGGTGTAAACATATTTAGCCTAGCCTTTCTGCACTTGTAAAATCCCCCTGCAAAGTATATCGAATTACAAACTATAATACATAAACGAATATACAGAGGGAAGAGCTCTGAGACGATGTACTTATAGCTTGCCAAAGAAGCATTTAGCGCTTTTCCAAAGAAATTCTCCCTTAGGCGATCGAGTTGGTGCACAGCCAATTCCCCCTTGACCATAAAATAAAGCAGTTGATTCCGCGCCTGAGCATGATGTGCCACTGAACAATTCGCAATATGCTGGAGTTATTTGGCTACTGCTATAGACATATGCCCCAGCAAGGCTAAGTGTCACAGTTCCGGATGGTTGGTTAAAGTTGAAGCATTCAGGGAAGCTAGGATCGGCATCAAGAAAAGGATATAGGACATCATGCTCACCAATATAGCGCGAACGTTGGGAATCAGAGTAGAAATTGAGTTGAAGCCCCTACCCTAACCTGTATGCCAGAGTAGGGATGGATAGGTCAGTAAGAGCAGTAAGTGATAAAGAATGAAAAAGCTGCATGTTAGCCTTGAGCTTTAGAAGAGATTTAATGCAACATATTTTTGGGTGTTTGATACTTTTTGTTTTGTTACTGAGAATCTGGAAATGCGATGAAGCTTCTTTGATAATAAAAGTTCGGTGATAAAGGAAAGTTATTGCTTCATAATTTACTTAAAGATATAGCTTGTAGATAATTTTAATATAACGAAAAGGTTATTTTAAAATATCCCGGTATGTTATTTTGTTTTGTTAGTGATCTTTTTGATATGTTTTTTTGTTATATTCTTTTACTAAATTTAGCCACTTTTATCATAATTATGTATTGTAGTATATAAAATAACAATTAAAACAAGGTTATATATGTTAGCTGCAATACTTGTATAATTATAAGTAAATTAATAAGTGATTTATGTCTGTCCCTTGCTGTAACGAACCTGCTAATTTGAACGCGCCACTGGGCAAAAGATTGGGCGGTTGATCTGATAATTGGCAATCAACCTTAGCAAACCAACTAGTTATAAGGAATATCCTGTTACGCAATTACAGATCGTAACACTTGCAACTTCCTATGTAGGCAGCAATAGCCGATATTTGAAAAGCCCAAAAGTTCGCTCAGTAGGAGCTTAGCAGCCCGACAAAAACTACGAGTTTTATCTAAGAATTCCGGCCAAGTATAGCTGATTGATAACTGGGAAATACACTTTTAAACTTGGCTTAGGCTCAAACTAATCAACCTTGAACTATCTCTTGTATTAGCTAAAAAAATTAATATCACAAAAACAGGCCACAATAACAAGTCACAAACTAATTATAATAGCCAGAATAACCACATTCTATCTAGAACAAGGCCCTCATAGTAGCCAGGAGTTATTTTAATAGAAATAAGTTGTTTGATTTTTCCATTTTGTGAAGGAGTAATTGCCTTGTATAATTCGCCAAGTCGGTTAAATCCCAACCCCATTGGTTAGTCTTGGTAACAGAATCTTGCTCCAATATGCTCAAGCCCATAGTACTTATAAGAAGTGTATCTATTAAACCATAAACACATGCAGTAGCCAGTATTGTTTATGTTTGAATCAAGGGAGAGGCAATCTCGGATATTCGTCATTGAATTCCACCGCTTTTATAATGCACATATATCCAACTCAATTTTCCCTCTTAATAGTGATTCTTGAAACTAGTATTGAATTTTCAAACGATAAAAAATATAGATTTTTTTGGGATAGCTATATAATTGACTGGATATCAAGAAAACGTAATAACAATGTTATATACTAGGAATTTGTCAGGATTATGCCTTTATGACAACTTTTGAGCATTCGAAGGTCTGCCCTTGACTACATTCAGAGTCTACGCCAAACTATCCATTTCCTTTTCCTATTGTACTGGCGTAGACTATAAAATACTGGGCAATAGCATTTATATCGAGCACTGGCGCGCTATCAAGACACCACCTGTTATTCAGCATTGGTATACAAAGTCCTTTTGCGCTAATATAATGTATATCGATCTAGGAATATATTTCGCGTCAACACCACCAATCTATAATAAGCAAGATAGAGCAGTATTACGCTGCTAAACCCACTAAGGTGGTATCTCAATTATATAATAAAACCAGTATACATATATATACAATATTGCCTTCCTTGTTAGTGTATGACATGAACGCTGAAAAATGTGGCAATATTTATTGCTTAGACAATGTGGCTTGGCACTATTATTGTACAGTAGTACTACACCAGCACCCCTATCACTGCAGGTTGTCCTATGACTATTCTCTTATAACTGTTACTCTCAATTGGGAGATAAAGAATCCTCTTGTTATTTATAAATTTCTCTTGTAGCGCAGCTATGTACCGATAATACTATTGTATATATAAACCGTGAGATCAAGCTTATATACATTTTGTTACACGTCTTCCTTCCGGAAATAGGCAGTAGTAAAGGACATAATATAAACCGAACTAGCTCTATTAAAGAGGCTGATCTTCTCTTATACTACAGTATCACAACCAAAAATCAAGGCTGACTTCACCATCATACCCTAAGCCATATTATGTGAATCGATTGCCGCTAATAACGCCATATGGAAACGCGACCGAAGCAGCTTAGCTGCTAATAAGACTACAATATACAACAGGTGTTACAAAGAGGCTCGACCAGTAGCCCATAGTGTATACAAGGAATTGGATGGATATGTTATAATAAAACTATGGGTGGAAGTATATATATAAGCTACTATAAGGAAGATTCTAGGGAATTAGCAGGATTGCTCTTGTCAATATCACTTTAGGGATTATAGCAATACTGCACAATATTTCTATGCATTCCCAAACTAGCCTTTTGTTTTGCTACATATTTCAGGAGCTATGCTATGTTAAATTTTGGATTGTCTTTCAAACCCAAAGTTCCAAACCTCTGCTCTGCGTGTTCCGTCTGAGGATTCCTTAAACCCAACGTGTTGAAACACACTGGGCTCCAGTGCCCATTTCACCAGCCCACGATCCTCTGCATAACCCTCTAGTATCATGTCTCCTGGAAAGTCGTACGGTGGGTCTCTCAGCAATGCCTGGAAGTCTTCAAGATGTCGCTGGGGAAGGACAAGCCCTTGTGCGCAACACCCATAATGCGGCATCTCGCGAGCCCCATGCCTTGCGCTCATGCCAAAGGGATTTAATCTGTTAACGGATAAACGGCCGGCGAGGAAATACAAAGCAATTAGCGCAGGCAACCATAGGCCAAATAAGAGAGCCGCGAGGTAGCGCTGTGTATGCGGCGAAACGCTCGTTGAGACGACAATACGAACGTATTTCCTCCCAGCCAGAAACAAGATTAGCACGATGGTGTATACCAAGCAGATGGTCCTAGAGTAAGACAACCACTCTTCGTTGTTCCATCCCATTAAAATCTCCGAATAAAATAATCTCAGATATATCCATTCGTTTGTAGTCTCTTTGGTCCTTTTTTCCACGTACGCTAACCCTTTTTTGAATCGTCGGTACCAGTCCCGCGTTGTTACAATATCATCTTCCACCAGCGCAAAATACGGGAATTCTTGTTGTCTGCATGCTTCGACCAGCGCTGAGTGATCGAGCCTCATGTTCTCGACGCGACCATTGCCACGAATACTTCCCTCCTTCAGATCAAACGGTATTCGGCGATATTTGGTGCTTCTCTCAGGCGGTTCACCGTACAGAAGAACTTCGTCAACAAGAGGCTCCAGCCAATCTTGGTTATAAGCAAAGTGTTTCGAGGGCGATTTATCAGCAAGTAGGACGACGATGTGAATTGATGCACGCTCATCAGGTGTGAGAGTATCGGATAATGTAGCGACCGTGGAGGCAAGAAAGGATTCGGTCGTGCGGTTGATGCTAGGAATGCCGATGCATAATAGCTTGTCGGCGGGCTTGATCGGTATCACCTTCGAAGGTAAAGCATGAATGTATGCAGCGGCTTCTGCGGTTCTTATATTAGAGAAACGCTGCCGGTAAGCTCGGCCAGCGTTAAAAAATATTGACGAAGGATCATCGTATGAATAAAAGAAGGAAAATACAAAAAGGAGAAGCCAAACACAGCAAAAGGCTGCGTTGACGCGAGCGACGGACATGACTGTAATCGCGTGATATAGAATACCGCCATATTAACTAAACTCCGAATACTACAAACTAATTCCTTTAAAGAATAATTCGGAATTTATATGGAAAAATACCTTTCGCCAAGAAATCTTACAAACCGGTCTCCAAAATAAAATAGTGGTGCCGGGATAGGAAAACGCCGAATGCTTTAACTTATTTGAGATATGAATACGAAGTAATATTGTACATTTTCTCTTGGAGAGTAATGCAGAGTATTAAGCACCCCACAAAGTAGTACAAATAGCCCTCTTCCCTGTACTTGCAGCGTTCCCAACAGGTGCGCAGAGTTAACAATAGCTCCCCTGTTATTATACTAGAGATTACAAGTATAAAGCATAAAATATAATATCTTTTAAATAAGAACTATTAAATAATTATAAAAGGGCCTTTTCTTTCTTTTTCTTCTTCTTCTTCTTTTCTTTTTCTTCTTCTTCTTTTTTTCTTTTTCTTTTTCTCTTTCTTTTTCTTTTTTACACCATTTCCCCATTCTCTTTGTTTAGTACATTAATCCTCTTATATCATTTTCTATCGTAAAATGACGCTGTGTAGAGAATCCTCAAGGTTTGGAATACAAATTCCAATTATCCACAGTGTGTGCCAGTTCTCATTGAAGTGTAAATGACGAGCATGAATCTATGTAAGATCTCAGTAAATTACTTGGCTAAATAAATGGCTTATGCATTCAAATGTATCTATTGCACAAAAAATTCGCTTTCGTCGGCGTTAGTTTGTGTAAGCCTAGCCGTAGTCTTTTGCTGAGCGTGAGGATTAGGCTGGATACTTGGAGATAAGACTTCCAATTTGTAGACAATTATTATTTGCAGCTAACATTTAACTCATTCTTGGCTATAGATGTGTTGCATATATTCAATATTACTTTACAATAGTAACAGCTCACAAAAGAGCTACATCTTATATATTATATGGGTACATACTACTTCATTATTGCATCCTTAGCAACTTGATATGTTGGTTTATGTAGTATCAGCACTGATTGAAATTTGAGTCGGAGTAAAGCCATCCTGTCATTCTGTTGGCAATATCATTCACATAGGAAGCCGTGGCTCCTTGCCCGTCATTCAAATTCCCACTGTCTACTGAACCAGAATTATAGCAGCGGGCGGCCTAAGATTCACTGGTCAATATCTACCACATCAAGCCTCAATTTCATAACTCACTTCATAAATATTGCCATATTGGTTTATGCACTGAACAAGCCCATCGCCGAGGGCAGTTCCCTGGGTTCCATCAATCACCATCTGGGTGATACTGGCTTGCTGGGCCGAGTCACTTGCCGAATTTCCCACAAATGTCACCCCGCCATCAGACTGCATCAAACCTGGGTTATCTGGCTGAGAAGGATCTGGGTTGGTGGTGGGGCAGACATTAACACAACCGATAGACTTGATGGAAGTTGGTAAAAAAATTCGCAGAATTGAGTTGCAATGAGAGAAGACTTACCTCTTGCAAAATTGTAGCAAGAATGAAACGATGATCAACCAGAGAAGTCTGGGCGACCTGCTGGATGGCATTCCAAATCAGACCAGTTTGCTCTCCACTATTTCCAGCTCCAAACGCTCCGGCGCCACTTGAACAAGATCCAATGCCTAGATCGGCACATGATTCAGCCATGGCATTCTTTGAGTAGTTCCACATAGCGTCGAACTCAACCCACTCAGAGACGGGAGGGAAACTCTCCCAGCCACCATAATAACATCCTACTATCGTCAGAATCACTCAATTCAAAACCATTATTACAAGTGGAAGAAAATGGCTGGCTGAGAATTTACTGTATGTGTCTGACCCAGCATTTCCAGTGCCATCATAGATATTGGCATTGTTGGTATTTCCAGCTCCGCTACTGAAAGCCGCCGAACTGGTAACTTTTTGGCTAGGAGGATTGGAAACCGCCACAGCACGAGATTTTTCAACACCTCCCTGTTCAATAATTAATACTGGAAAATTACAAAATCGTATTTATACAGACAGTACGAGCTGACATAGCAAGGCCAGCAAATGCTAACGGTATAGCAATATTAAACAACATAGTGCAATGTTGATGGATTGCTTGAAATTCCTTGAAGATGATATAAAGATTGTATAAAGAATAACTAGAGCGGAGTCCTTTACGGTTTTTTACATTGCAGGCTCATCATTCTTTTATAATTGAGATAAGGGGCATGATCCCACGCTATGCGATAATAAGTGGACCGACCTAGAGCTTTCGAGGCAACCGGTAAGAACATTGCAATTTACCAAGAAACCGACTAGATTCCCTATGGAAGGAATCTTATTTTGTAATACCGATCACGAGGCCTGGAAGAAATCCAAGTGTTTTCTCAATTTATGGAACCCAGTTTATTGGTGGTTAATAAAGATTTGCCGTGTTTGCCGTGCCAGGCGGAGTGTAAGCTAATACCAAAACGAAAAAGAACCCAAAATAGAAGGAGCTTGAAGTTTCTCGGCAACTCGGTCCTTTTACGGCTCATCAATCTTCGATCTATCTATGACCTTTAAGGTGACTGCCGGAAGCTTTATTCTCCTGCCTGAGAGGGAAATTTATGATACAATGATATGTGGGAAATGCATGCATGGAATTGATGCCTCCCACCTTCCTCAGTATATATTCATACACACACAGACATATATATATATAAGCCATAACAAACTCATATTGTTGATGAAAAGGATGGTTTGGAGGCAATAAACATAGCACTCTACGCAGGAATTCTTTATTTAATGTTATCATAGCAATATAATATAT
>PXNZ01000560.1:0-21912 GCA_003012085.1 Trichoderma brevicompactum | reverse complement strand
CTGCTACTACTACTACTACTACCACCACCATGATTACCCTGTGAGTGGGAGAACAGAGTTCATGCTGAGCCTTAGTACTGTGTACGGCAAAACAGGTCTGATCATATGGAGCAACATGAAAGCCGTCGGGTTCATTGATGAAACGGAGTGCCGACTCAGTCAAGACATCCATAAATTTAACATATATAGAATATATCCTAATTGAATTATATGAAGATACGCTTGGAATTGTTCATAATCCATTCAGCATATTGGCATTGCCACACCTTTCTAGCCAGCAGCCACTCAAGATGGAGGAAATACTTGAGCCGTCCCAAAGTCACAGAGGTTTATCTATCGGTATCTTTTTCGGCGTTTTCGTAATTCTCATGGGATGGCTGCGTCATGATAGCAGGCTAGGTACAATTCCAGGCCCCAAGGGGTACCCTTTGATAGGAATCGGCTACAAGCTTCCACCCAAAGCGCCAGCACTGTTCCGCAAGTGGGCAATGGAATATGGTGATGTTTTTAAAATCCGCGTGGGCTGGTATAACTGGGTTGTTATCAACACACCCGAAGCCATCCGGGAAATTCTCGAGAAGCAAGCTATCGTTACATCATCCAAAGCTCCGTCTCCGCTAGGACATGACATCGTCACCGGCGGCAAGCGGATGCCTACAATGCCCTATGGGCCCCACTGGCGAGCCCAGCGATCTGTAGTCAGACAGATAACTACAGTACCCATGACGGCAACGTTTGTACCAAGCCAAGAGTTTGAGGCAAAACAATTGCTCTTCGATCTAGCCACCGACAATGAGAACCAACACAACTTCTACCAGCACATGCGCCGCTATGCCTTCAGCATTATCATGACAAACACCTTCGGGGAGCGTGTCAAGAACTGGGATCATCCAGATGCTCAGAATGCAGTACGAAGCCAGGCAATCCTGAGGAGAACGTCCAGGCCAGGTGCCTACCTTGTTGATGAGCTCCCCTTTTTGGCTAGTTTGCCATACTGGTTACAGCCAGGCCGAAAAGATGCCATAGAGGCGGCTAAGCAAGTATTAGAAATCAAAATGGGACTTTGGCACCGACTAGAGAAGCAGGTCGAATGTGGCAAAGCTCCCCATTGTTATGCACGCCAAATTTATGAGAATAGACACTCCTGGTATGCTCAAGGTCTCAACGATGAGGACCTGGCTTGGGTTGCAGGTGGACTCATTGAGGCAGGTTTCGAGACAACAGCAGCCACACTTAACAGTCTTGTGCTTCATCTCGCCGCAAGCCAGCGGGTTCAGAAAGAAGCCCAAGACCAGCTCATGCGTGTTGTCGGATCAGAAAGATTGCCCACCTACGCTGATATGCGTGATCTTCCATACATTCGAGCATGTGTTAAAGAAATGCTTCGCATGAATCCTATTCTAGCACCTGGCATCCGACACTATACAGACCAAGACGTTGTGTACAAAGACCACGTCATTCCAAAGGGGACAGTGTTGCTTGCGAACACAGCATTCTTACACTACGATCCCAGTCGTTTCGATAATCCCACGGAGTTTATGCCTGAGCGTTACCTCGAACATAAGCTTTACAGCTCCGAATATGCTGCCATGAGCGACCCGTACATGCGCGACCATTTTACCTTTAGCACAGGTAGACGTACATGTCCTGGTGCGCGTTTGGCAGAAAATTCACTTACAATTGCTCTTGCAAACATCCTGTGGGCTTTTGAAATTCGGCCCCCAGTTGTGAATGGCATTGAGGCCAAGATGGAACTGGGAGACAACGCCTATCCCGACGCCGGTTTCACCATTCCTAAGCCTTTTGGGGCCAGATTTATCCCAAGGAGCGAGGATAGACTCCTAATCATCAAGAAACAGTGGGAAACTGCATCTAAAGAAGGATATGAGTTGAGAGGCATAGCTGTTGACATCAACGGTATGGTGCAGTATTGACACCTAAATAGCATTTATAGTGGTAGGTACGGAGTAGAAGTAGGTATAAAAGATATGATGCCACGATTAAGGAAAGCCCGCTAGAGGGAAACATTCGTTACTCTAATTCTATTTCGGAAAATATTCGCTACTCTAATTCTATTTCAAGTATTAATACCCGCTAATCGAGTTTTTATTTCGTCAACTATTCTTGAGTGCTCGCTCTTTAGCCATGTACTTAAACTGCTACGTAGGCTCTCTGCACCATCAGGACTGGGTTCCTTGTCAAATGACTGATCACTAGAGCAATATGAATTGAATTGATCGATAAGATGACAGATTTTTCTCATCTCGCCCAAGAGCAGCTGAAGTTTCAAGGCAGTCTGCACACGAATGTCATTAACGTTGAAGATACCAATGGCCATCTTGGTTGGTGTAACAGCGCACCCAACAGCGGATATTATAGGCACATTCGTTGTACCATCTGGGCTTTGCATGCTGGTCGTAGCAGGACTACATGGAGGGGTTTGTGAACAGCAAGCAACTTGCGAGTACCACTGCAAGACGCGGGAGATTATTGATGCATAGAGCAATGAGAGATGTGGGTACTTGGCGCAGGAGCAGGTCAACAGCTTGTTAAGCCTCTCACTGGCCTTGCCATTGAGATTTAGCACATGATCCAGTGGTACCTGGTTGGGAATCCCTTCTATTGGCAGGTGAGCCCGCTTCATGTTGCGCGACGAAAGGCTTTCGATGATGTCGTGTGCTTCCCCAAAGCAGTCGTGACTTTTGATGGCCAGCGGCAATAAAAAGCCAAAGCCATCTGAGCCCAGTGTCATGGTAGGATCGGTTGATGATGAGGCCTCGGCCAAGGTCGGTGGATCGAGTGCGGGTATAGGAGGTTCTGGTTGTGGATTGTGCGCTAATGCGTTGTCGTTGAGATGGTCTGATATGGACCATTCACCGAGATCGGAACAATAGTAATTTGTCGACGGTAGAAGGGCAGAGAAGTCGCCTGTTAGGTTGTCCAACGCTTCCACATTGGCCATTAGGGCGTTGGGGCTGTCATGAACCACTGTTTCCCAGGTTGCCATGGCATCTGGGATGTGGGAGAAGGGATCGAGATCCAACATGAGCCCATTAATACTGCTGTTACTGCTGCAACCACCACTATCAAGTCTTTCTGCATCTGTTGAGTCTACTTGATCGCTTGATGTACTATCAACAGTTGGGCGAAGCTTCTCCCGTCGCGGTTTGCCCATCTTCCGCGATATTCCATAGACACACGCCATGTCGTGAGAGATACATCGTGCACATTCGGGCTGGCGCCGATCGCATCTGACCTTGGCCGCACCGCACCCGTCACAGGTAGAGCGTAGTTTTGGTCGTTTAGGTACTTGCTGTGTGTCGTCACGGGGCATAATGAGTAAATATGTCTTGAATAGTTGGACTTTTTTAAGTGTGATTGTTTGCCTACTTTGAAGCCGCAATATAGTCGATGTAATGATCTTGCTCCATGTGTTCGACACTAATAATGCGGTATTTATACTTTTATAACAACATGGAAGACTAAAAAACGCTAAAACGCTTTCGTACATTTCAGGCTGTTGTCTCCCAAGTGGTTTATAAAAACTCACCACTACGAAACAATCAGCACATAAATTTAAATAATACACACATAAAAGTGGCAAAATAATTTTTCGCACTATTATTTGTATTGCTTAATTGCATGTAAATATTTATTTTACAAGCCGTGTTTTCTTATAAATCCTTTATCTCCATACTAGAAATACCGGCTATCACGGCTTGTGTGTGAGGCTGTTAAAAGATGGAGGTGTCAATAATACGGTTCAAGAATAAGCCGTAGTAGCAATGAACTTTTGGCGGTCAACAGATATCCAACTCCACGACAAGGATCCGCAGAAGACTACTGCTGAAGGGATTGCAAAAAACAGTGCGGCAAAATGAATATGTACATATCATAAAGCAATATGAACAATAGTGTGGAAAAGTCATTGCCACTTTTATGTGTGTATTATTTAACTGTATGTGCTGATTATTTTCCTAGGCGTGGATTTTTACAAACCACTTGACTGTTAATGCCAGCAACGTCAGAATCTCAGCCAGTATCCATAACAACGACCTTCCTCATTGCGAATCTCAGAGCTTGATCTTCTAGGTGAGGTTCAAAAATGATGTGTCACTTTCAGTGCTTACACAGTCTACTAAACTAGCCTAGGTAGCCAATCCTACAAGACACTTTGCACCTAGCGCCCCACCGCCAGTACTCGGTTTGCACAAATAAAGCTAAGCGGCTCTCAATTTCGCATTCCTACTTATACGTGACATAATAACGATAACGGCTCTCAACTTCGGCTATCGCTTCTTGGCAGATGAAACGTCCAACGTGCCCAGGGGTAGCCTTGCTTGCGTAACGGGGTATCCCCCCTTGCATGCCGGTGACCCGTGCCAAGGTCCAGAACGCGGGCCGCCCCATTACTAAGTGCCGGGGCTAGGCCCGGAGGGCTTGGTGGCACAAGGAGTAGTTGATTTCAGCTTCCTAAGTGCACGGAGTACAAAGCAAAATAATGATTTGGTCTTAAATACATAGAAAATGTATGGGTACCCGACCAGGACCTGACCAAACTAGGGCATTTTGAGCATCCCGAATCCATCCAATCAATTGGTCACATAAGATCCTACAAGAACAACATTCTTCTTCGTATTTAGGGCCGACAGGCTTGCCGTAATGCAACAAACTGACTATGGAGTGTAATTGGCTGTATTGAAAATTGTTTGTCTCTCTGATGCCAATTAGTCCTTTTACGTAAGCCGATATGTGTTACGAATTTGCCAATTCGAACGCGCCACTAGGCAAAAGATTGGGCGATTGATCTGGTTCTAGCAATCAATCTTGACAGACTGACTAGTTATAATGGATCAGGTGCCGGAACGTCACAATATGATATATGTTCAGGTTGAGATTTCTCCAGAAAGAAGCAAGTTTCCTTCAAAGCAAACTAAGTTTCCCAGCTATTATATCTGTTATATAATACAGGTATGAAAATCAGTTCTTTACTCCGTACATAGAGCATTATTGCCCAACTATCAAGAGAGTTTAATCTTAATTAGTTTATAGTAGCGCTGCAAAAAAAAAATTTCAGAGATATAGTTCCTTATCAACAACAGTGAAATTTTAAGTGGCTTTCCAAAAGAAGAATTACCTTGTTCAATAACAGCCTAAATAGCTAAAGGCAAATTTGGCCCAATATATTATAAACCAATGCCTTGCAGTTGTAACCAGGACCCTATAAGGTAAGGCACCTTTAGTTAATTGTAGTTTACTTTTATGCTTGTTGTTACGAACCTGCCGATTCGAACTCGCCACTAGGCAAAAGATTGGGCGATTAATCCAATTCTAGCACTCAACCTTGGCAGACCGACTAGTTATGAAGGATCACCTATGTGTCACGACCCAACACTTATGGCCCCGGAAAAGGCCTCCAGGGGACATACCAGGCGAAAACCCAGGCAAACCGTTAGAAATTGGTGGTATAGAGAAGAGTGAAGAAGTACAAGTGGTTGTTACGCAGCAGTCTATCGGGCAGGCCGCAGCTACGTAGTAGCCCTCCTTAGTCCCCTTTGTCCCCTGACATAAACCCTGGCCAATCACGAAGAAGTGATCACCATGCTACTAGTGATCAACCGAGCTCTCGCTAAAGGAACGACAGTGATTACGATTATGATCAGAAGAATTGCTGTAGGCACCACCGCGGACAATTGCATATACAAGTGCACATCACAACAATAGTTTAAATAATTAGTTGTTAATAACGAGATTGGATTCGCATACTCTCTTACCAGCCATGTGACTATTAAATGCATACCTGTATCTAACCTGACCCAAACCACCAACACAAACCTATAAATAAGTAATAGGAAATTACTATCCGTACTAACTCTATAGATAACCGATTTGTTACACTATGCCAGATTATAAAGCTTTGTTCTATAACATATAAGTATGAAATATTGGGTTGCGGTATATAATTAATTAAATTATTTTTATTATGAAAAACCTTAAAAACATAATTAATGTCTAAGAAATTATATATTTTACTATAGTATTTGTAAAGGGATTCCCAAAATAGGGTAGGCTAGTCGTGTGGGCCAGCAGTAAGAGTGATGTTATTCAGAATAAAGCTTGTAGAGCTATCCATGCGCTGTGAAGCATTAGGGCTTTATGGCCAACTCAGGGGCGAATGCCCAATGAGGAAACCCTGGCTCGGCCGACCTGGCCTAACTGCCAATCAGAGGTCTCGCATCCTTCCGGCAATATTCGGCAGCCTCCTTCCTGATCGGGCCACGCTGGGAGCTCCGTGAGATCCTGTTACAGTATGAATGTCAAAGTAAAAAAAGGAAAACATACATACCCCAGACAGGGGGCGACTTGTTAAGCACTAGCCTATCATACCAGAAGCTGGTATTTCGGACTATGTATAATTCCCGAGAGGCATTGCTTATCGTTGGTACTCCGTACCCCGTATAAGCCCGATAATAAAGTCAGACGCTTTACGAATTACCTTAGTGGCAAATATAAATGACGTTATCATGCGCCAATCGGTTATCGGATGCCGGCTGTACTCCGTATAGAAATCGAGCTCTACACAAGCCGGATTAATTAGCTTCCATTGTCTTCTATGTAGTACGGAGCACACTATACACGGGGTTGAAAGTTGAGACACTCGGGTAATACTCCAGAAAAGCCGAACGGGGTGCTTTGCATTGCCGAGATCCTTTGAATCTCCCGTCGGTGTTGCTCAACGCCACGAAGTTGTTATCGCAGCAAACATGGTCGGGTTTCCCTAATCGTGGCATGTAACTGTGAGTACAATGGGCTGGTTTGTTTGACAGGGTGAAAAGAAGGAGAGAGAGAATCTGAATTGGATCTTTAGTCTAACACTGGATGGAAATTGTATTACTATAAGTAGGATCTGAATCACTTCCATTATATTTTTCCAATTGGCAAGCCAAAACGTATGCAGAGTAGCCATTCTTCCTTCTTTCTCTTTAGACTTTTTGACCAGAGGCCCCTTGCTTCTTTCAGTTGTCAAGATGGCCAATTTGATCAAGCTATATCTCTTCGGAGATCAGACATATGATACCCAATCCCACTTCAAAGAGTTGCTTCGGCACAGGCACAATCCAATTCTTGAAGACTTTTTAGTCAAGGCATACGATGCAATTCGAACAGAGATATTCAGTCTTCCCATTGAGGTGAGGGACAAACTTCCTCGATATACATGTCTCGACGATCTCGTTCTATGGAATGAGGATACAAAACGATGCCTTCCTCTTGATATGGCCGTTACTTGTATGTATCAGCTGGGATCGTTCATTAGGTGAGACTTATACGCTGCTTCATGTGCAACAATCCATCTGGTAAACTAACTGATGCCCCTATGCAGTCAAGGTGATGCTGTCTATACTAGCCGGCATCACTCTACTACTCTAGGTCTCTGCACTGGAGCTTTGGCTGCAGCTGCCGTGAGTTGCAGTCGCAGCTTGGTAGATCTTGTGCCGCTGGCAGTATATGCCGTCGTTGTGGCATTCCGCACTGGCATGCACGTAACTGAGACATCCAAGAGAATAGCTCCGCTGGAAATAGCCGACCAGAGCTGGTCAATCGTTGTTCCTGGGGCTGCTTCCGCTGAAGCTGTGCACAAGTTTTGTGAGAATACCGTGAGTAAATTGTTCCCGCCATTCGCACAGCATCGCTCCATTTACTCACCGAGGCTAGATCTTGCCGTTGACAAGTCGGCCTTATATCAGTGCATACGCACCTAATGGGGTTACCATGAGTGGGCCACCGAAGTTTCTTTCACAACTTATTACGTCTGAATACTTCAAAGATCTCAAATTTAAAACCATCCCAATATATGGCCCTTACCATGCTCCTCACCTATATTCTCAGAACGATGTAGGCGACATCGTGGGGCAGATGCCCTCCGCAGCGATCCTGGCCCACTCTGAACACATTTCCCTCCTCAATGGGGGTAGCAAAAAAGATGGTAAAAACTTCGAAACTCGCTTGAGGGCTGCAGTTGAGCAGATTTTACTGCAGCCAATCCGCTGGAGTGACATTCTCGCTGAATTACAGGAAACCATTGAGAAGAAGAGCTCCGAGGAATTCAGAGTTGTTCCAATTGGAACTACAGCTGAGCAACTTATCTACACTGCATTGAAACAGACTTCGTTGCGATCTGTGGTACCCTCTGTGTTGGTCAAGCCAACTCCCAGCGAAGATTCTTCCATTTCTAGCCCCAAGATGCCCAAACTAGCCATCGTCGGCATGTCTGGCCGCTTTCCTGGTGCCAAAGACAATGAGGCCTTTTGGGAACTTCTTCATCAAGGCTTGGATGTCCACAAACCGGCGCCTGCCCTGCACTGGGATGTTAACACTCATGTGGATCCTACAGGAACGAAGAAGAATACCAGCGCAACGCCATTTGGCTGCTGGCTCGATGACCCCGCCGTGTTTGACGCACGCTTCTTCAATATATCGCCACGAGAGGCCCCACAGATTGACCCTGCTCAGCGCCTTGCATTAATGACGGCTTATGAGGCTATTGAACAGGCTGGCATTGTTCCTGATGCTACACCATCCACTAGACGGGACCGAGTTGGTGTCTTTTTTGGTGTTACTAGCAATGACTGGATGGAAACTAACAGCGCTCAAAATATCGATACATATTTTATCCCTGGTGGTAACCGAGCTTTTATTCCAGGACGTATAAATTACTTTTTTAAGTTTAGCGGCCCTTCTTATGCTATTGATACTGCTTGTTCCTCTTCGCTAGCTGGCATTCACCTTGCCTGCAACTCTCTTTGGCGTGGCGATATTGATACTGCTATTGCTGGAGGTACAAATGTTTTGACAAACCCAGACTTTACAGCTGGCCTAGATAAAGGTCATTTCCTTTCTCGCACTGGCAACTGTAAGACATTTGATGATGCAGCTGATGGCTACTGCCGTGGTGAGGGTGTTGGTACAGTTATTATTAAGCGTCTTGAAGACGCTATTTTGGATAAAAATCCTATTTTAGGTACTATCCTAGGTGCCTATACAAACCACTCGGCGGAATCAGAGTCCATCACTCGTCCACATGTTGGGGCTCAACGTGCTATTTTTAATAAGATTTTAAATCAAGGCGCTGTTGATCCTTACACTGTGAGTTATGTTGAGATGCACGGAACAGGTACTCAGGCGGGCGATGCTGGCGAAATGTCAAGTGTCCTTGACACCTTTGCTCCACCCTTATCAAAGGTCAAGAAAGGCCGTAATAGCGAGGAGTCTCTCTACATAGGATCTGCCAAGGCGAATATTGGCCATGGCGAGGCTGCTTCTGGTATATCAGCCCTTATTAAGGTGCTGTTAATGATGAAGAAGAATATGATTCCTCCCCACTGTGGTATTAAGACCAAGATTAATCGCAAGTTCCCTACTGATCTGGTAGAGCGCAATGTCCATATTGCTCTAGAACCTATAAAGTGGCAGCGAAGCACAGATCCCGCTAAACCTAGGCGAGCGTTTGTTAATAACTTCAGTGCTGCAGGAGGTAACTCAGCCTTGTTGCTCGAAGACGCACCACTAGAGTCTGGGCCCCAAGAAGAGGCTGTCGTGGCACAGGGTCCATATCTCGTCGCTGTTTCGGCTAAGAACGGCGTATCTTTGCAGGGGAATCTCAGCTCTCTGCTTAGATTTATACAGGCGAACCCCAATGTCCCTGTTGATCAGCTTTCTTACACCACAACCGCTCGTCGAATCCATCATCAACATAGGGTGATGCTCACCGTCTCATCAGCTCAGGATATCTCTGCTCAGATTGAGGCAGCTCTCCGCGACAATGCAGGTGTGACTCGTCCTAAAGGCATACCCAAGGTTGTTTTCACTTTTACTGGTCAAGGCGCTCAATACCCTGGAATGGGTAGAGAGTTCTTTGATCACTTCTCTGTATTTCGAAATGAACTACGTCGGTTGGACCAGCTTGCCCAGGGATTTGGTTTCCCGTCATTTCTGCCCGTCATCCTATCAAATGAGCGGGATATCGGCGTTTTTGCCCCTACTGCTGTCCAGTTGGCAAGCGTTTGCATGCAAATTGGTCTTAGTAAACTATGGGCTTCATGGAATATTACTCCTATTGCTGTTGTTGGCCACAGCCTCGGGGAATATGCTGCTCTTAATGCTGCAGGCGTGCTCTCTGATGCTGATACAGTCTATCTCGTTGGCAGAAGAGCCGATATACTCCAGGAGAAATGTACTCGTGATACACATGCAATGCTTGTTATTAAGGCTTCTGTGGATGAGATTGCTGTTGTTTTAAAAGATCAGGAGTACGAAATTGCATGCATTAATTCACCTATTGAAACGGTGCTAGCTGGGTCCAACGAGTCTATCGCTTCTCTGCAGATACTACTCACCTCTGCTGGCATGAAATCTACCCTCCTCAAGGTTCCTTACGCATTCCACTCCTCTCAAATCGATCCAATTCTGGAAGATTTCAAGAAGATTGCTGCTGGTGTAACTTTTTCAGATCCAGCTATTCCTATCTTGTGCCCCTTGGATGGTACTATCATTGAAAAGGATAGCATTGGCCCAGAGTACCTTGTGAACCACTCTCGACAGCCTGTCAATATGATGAAGGCACTTCTTGCCGCTCGTAGCTCCAAGATTATCACCGAACAAACTATCACACTTGAGCTTGGTCCCCACCCAGCTATCGCAGGCATGGTCAAGGCTGTTCTTGGCCCACAAGTAACCTCACTTACCTCATCACAGCGTGCTAGGTCAATCTGGCAGTTACTTGGAACAGCTTTAAAGACTTTATATACTGCCGGAGCCGATATTAGATGGGCTGAATATTGCAAAGACTTTCCTGGTTCACATAAGGTTATTGCTCTGCCAGCTTATAGCTGGGACTTGAAAGAGTATTGGATCCAATACGTCAATGATTGGTCGCTACGCAAGGGCGACCCTCCTTTAACTATAAAAGACTCTTCAAATCTTGAGAGCACTACTATTCATAGGATTGTGAAAGAAGATAGCGATTCTAAGAAGACGCAAATTGTGGTGGAAGGTGATATTGTCCGGCCGGACTTTAGCCCTCTTGTCCAGGGTCATGAAGTTGACGGCATTCCACTATGTACCCCTTCTGTCTACGCCGATATCGCTTTAAGTCTGGGCACATACCTTCTTCAAAAGTGCCAACCGAACCAGAAAGAGAAACTCATTGACGTCTCAGATATGGTAATCTCAAAAGCCTTAATCCTCCAGGAGGGAGCTACCAAGCAACTCCTACAAGCCCATGGAGAAGTCGATTGGCCAAGTAAGTCCGCAGTTATTATATTCATGTCCTTTGACAATAAAGATAAGCTCCAAGAGCACGCCCGATGTGTTCTTCGCTTCCAAGACGGTACTCTTCAGAAGAAGCTTCAGTCTGAAGCTGTTGGCATTAAAGAGAAGATGAGGGCACTCCGCGATGGGGTTGGCGCAGGAATCTCTGCTCGCTTCAACCGCCCTATGGTGTACCGAGCCATTCGACCTTTAGCTCGCTTCCACGACGATTACCGTGCCATTGATGAAGTCATCCTTAATAGCAATACTTTTGAAGCCTCCAGTCAACTTAGCTACGGCGACGTGAAGCGCGGTGGTCACTTCCACACTCATCCTGCCATAATCGACTCCTTAACACAGTCGTGTGGTTTCACTATGAATTGCAATGACGCCACTGACTTAGATAATGAAGTCTTTATGAACCACGGCTGGGGCTCCTTCCAACTCTTTGAGCCCATGAGCTTTGATAAAAAGTATACTACGTACACCCACATGACAGAGGGAGCAGACAAGCTATGGTATGGCGATGTTGTCGTCTTCGATGCTGACCGAGTTGTTGCCTTCTTTGGTCAAATTGCTATTCAGGGGGTTCCACGACGGGTTCTCAAAGTAATCTTGTCAATTGAAAGTGGAAGAAAATTGAAGAAGCAGCAAACTAGCCAGCAGAAGCAAACTGTTATCTCAGGGTCTGCTCCAGTTCCTGTCATCGTTTCTACTAACGCCACAACTACCACCAGCTCTGAATCCCACTCCTCTCACATTGGTAAGGCTCTAGCCATAATTTCGGAAGAGAGTGGTATTGCTGTTAAGGACTTGACTGATAACACTGTTTTTGGAGACGTGGGCATTGACTCCCTTCTGGGCCTTAGCATATCTGCTCGCTTCAAAGAAGATCTTGACATTGATTTGGATTTCAATGCTCTTTTCTTTGAGTACCCATCTGTCAGTGAACTCAAAGCCTTCTTTGCAGGTACTGGAGCCAGCACTGGCGGTGTGTCGACTCCGACCTCTGGCTATAACGAGTCTGCCACTCCACTGAGTGCTGTGACTGGCACCACCACTCCTACTGCTGATGGCTTCTTATCTCCTACAATTAACTTTCAGCGCTCTCTAGAGATTATCTCCGAGGAAAGTGGTGTTGGTATCGAGGATCTCACTGACGATACCAACTTCGCCGACGCCGGCGTTGACTCTCTCCTTTCCCTTGTCATCGTAAGCCGCTTCCGGGATGAGCTTGAGCTTGATATCCAGCATGAGTCCCTCTTTCTTGAATGCCCAACCGTCGCCGACCTGAGGCAACTATTGTTGGGAAATCCTGCCGAATGCTCTGCCGAAAGACCGGTTCCTGAGATAGTGCCCATTCCCACAAAAAAGAGGGACTCAATTAAAATCTCTGAGAGTGGAAAAGCTGCTCTTGTTGCTCGCAAAGAGGCTGTTGGTAGATACATTCAGCAATACCTTGCTGGATGGTCTCCTCCATCTTCCTCTCCTTCTGCCTCTGCTCCTCCGGAAAATGAGAAGGTAGTTTTGGTCACTGGTGCTTCTGGAAGCCTAGGTGGTCACTTAGTCTATCACCTCGCGCAACTTCCGGATGTGAAGACTGTTGTCTGCCTCAACCGTGAAAATAAAGCCGAAGGTTATGTGCGTCAATATAAAGCCATGAGAGAGAAGGGTATCCGGTATCCTGAGGACCTCAAGCATAAGCTGCTTGTGTTTCAAACAAACACTGCTAACCCTAAATTTGGACTAAATCATGCTGATTACGAGGGGCTTACCAAGTCAGTGACTCATCTGATCCATAATGCTTGGCCGATGAGTGCTAAGCGATCTCTGCCTGGTTTCGAGTCCCAGTTTCAGGTTATGCGCAATCTGATTGATTTTGCCGGTGATGTCGCTAATAACCGCCCCGAATCCTGGAAATTCAGCTTCCAAATGGTTTCTTCTATTGGTGTTGTTGGACACTATGGCCTTGAATCAACCGCAGATAGGGTCATGGTCCCAGAAGATCGCGTTGATATTGATTGTGTTCTGCCGAATGGCTATGGCGACGCCAAGTGGGGATGCGAAAAAATGCTGGATGAGACCCTTCACAAATACAGTGGCCGCTTCCGTACTATGGCTGTCCGTCTGGGTCAAATCGCTGGTTCTAAGACTAGTGGATACTGGAACCCTATGGAGCATTTTGGTTTTTTGATTAAGTCTTCCCAAACCTTGAATGCTCTGCCTGATGTTGACGGAACAGTTTTCTGGACTCCTGTCAACGATATTGCGGCCACACTATCTGACCTCGTCCTTGCTAATAACACCCCATACCCAATCTATCACATTGAAAATCCCGTCGGCCAGCCATGGAAGGAGACGAATGCTATCCTAGCTGATGCTCTGAAGATCCCCAACTTGATCCCCTTTGAAGAGTGGGTGGAACTGGTGCGAAAGGCTCCACAGCGAAACAATCCTGCCTCCACCCTCCTGGAGTTCCTAGACAGTAATTATCTTCGCATGTCCTGTGGTGGGTTAGTTTTGGATGTTAAGAAGACTCTTGAGCACTCTCCTACCCTTCGTTCTGTTGGTCCTGTTAGTGAGGAGACAACACGCAAGTATATCCATATTTGGAAGGAAATTGGTTTCTTGGAAAATTAATAACATGGAAATACTGAGTCAAACTATATACTAAGTGGCCACCTATACCAAGTAGCTACTTCTACCAAGATTCCCCCAAAGAGGGGAAGCAATACAACTATAATACACTGGATTTCTATATCAATATAAGTTAGTTATTCCTGAAGGGCAAACCTTTACTTTCGGTGTTACAATCCGGTCCATTATAACAGGGATATCTCTTATAAGGCCAGTTGGTCTGCCAGGTCGATTGCTAAATATTGGATTAACTACCTAGTCTTTTGCCTAGTGGCGCATTCGAATTAGCAAATTCGTAATATTAAGTTTATATATTAAGTTTATATTAAAAAAGCAATTGAGTATGAGCAATTTTATTTTTAGTAATGTAAATAAGGAAATTGCAATTACAAAGTAGACAAATTTATCTTTATACTGAGAAGCAATCAGGGGCCGATGGAGCATGTATTGTCGCGTCTTAGCCTTCGTTTGCAACTTTTTAACAGCAACCGGCCGCCCTGTGTAAATATCAACGCCACACATTATGGACGTATTTGAAATTTTGTGATGCAGCCATATATTCCCAGAGGTCCCTGAATGCGGCATTGCAATAAAGCTAAGACTGCGAGGGACGGAGACCATGGTAGCAGCAACCAAGATTCTCGTCAACCTGCGCTTTGAACTTATCTTGATTTTGGCTTCTGGCGACGAGTTCGAGGACAAAACGATATTCACCAAATCAAAAATAATTCCGCTCTCGCCGCAGCACGCATTTTTTTTCCTACTCCTTAATGCATTGAGCGTCAAGTCGTCATCGTCCACATCGCCTTGCTCATAGATTATAGGTCGACTAGAGTGCGTCTTGAGCAACAGAACTCCAGAATGGGAGCGCCGATTTTCTTCCAATTGATAACAAGGCTATTGACTAGTTGGCACACGATTTTCTCACATAGTAGACAGATAACCATATTATTACCGTTATCTTCACATCAACTAGGTGATTTCATGTTCTTCAAGCCAATTATTCCCTTTGAATAATCTATTCGCTGAAACCCTTTGGCAGTTTCAGAGAGGCTATTGGGTTAATAGTGTCGTGTCAAAGGCAAAGTCATTCTTAGGATTGCACTACATGTATGAAACTCTGATGGATTTCGATTGAAAATATGCGCGACTATATTGTGATTCACCAACATAAATTTCCAGGTTTATATACAGCTAAAGATACCACATCGTGCTGGTCCCCTTTAGGATTCCTTTGTAACTTTTTGACTTTCGATCTAAATTTGTGTTAGCGATGCGTCCGATGATATCTTTTGGCCATCATACATACAGCTGAGCTATATTTCCCCTCTCAATTCGAGTAACCAATTTTCGTGGATATTGCCGGGGCATTAACTTCACCGCCTCCTGGCTAATTTCCCAACATCGGTAGGGGTCTTTAGTGTGCATAAGGCCACTGTAACCCGTTCCAAATGCGAATAGAGGCCAATGAATTAGCGGAGAAGATGTTAGCCACTTTCGACTTCTGGTATAGCTGGGCATGAATCCTTCAAGAAATCCGTGTAGCTGTTTCTCGACTACCAGGTCAAGTGGGGTTTTTCCGTGTGTACCCTCATAAAACATAACATGAGGGGCCTTCTCTATAATATAATGAATAATATTCTCCATAGACGAACTTGCGGCCTGCCTCTATGTATCAGCTCGAGGGGATTGATATGAAGGCTATGGAAATGGGGTGCAACAAACAGTATGAAGAGGTGTATGGCCTCCGCCATCTAGCTTCTCTAGTACTGTCATGTGGCATAACTTTAACACAGTTGTGAATAAGGTGTCCGGTCGAGGTCGGACAAGGACCCAACGTGCCAACGGTGTCAGGCCGCCTGGATTCTCAGCACACCGCTGCTCCTGCAGTTTCTGGAGTACCGATCTATCCATTGACTGCAAGAAGGACGATAGCTTTTCGGACTCAGCGAGATAGCCCGGGCCGGGGTTGACCAAAAGGAGATGAAGCATGTTACGCTCATAAAGGTCTGTAACAAAGGGGCTGGCTCCCGCTTCAAGAAGGAAATGTAGAGCTTCAATCCGATGGTGCAATGCTGCAGTTAATAATGGAGTCCATCCATCTATAGATTTGACTTCAAGAAGTTCTGGCTTTGATGACAATACGAATTTGACAACCTCAATATTTCGAGATAGAACAGCACAATGTAGAACAAGGTTTTCTAATATGCAACCGTCACTCCTAGCTGTATTAGAATTAGTTGGGAATGCTTACCTCGGTTGTCCATCCATTTCTCTACAGTACTAAGGAACTCTGCCCGAGATTGCTCAGAGCCAGCTTTGCGGGTTGTGAAGTCGTTGTTTGCTGCAAAGTGCCTGTATGCTGCCATTCCTCTGTCTTTGTTGAAGAAAAAACGCACCATATTTAGGTTGCCGGACCAGGCCGCGTGAAGTAGAGGCGACAGCTGATGAAGTCTGTCAAGTTGACTTTTACCTTTCAGCTTACCCTGACTCGCGACATGTTTAAATGGCGCACCTGTTGCTTTGATATACTCCTCAAAGGCATCGGGCCAGTCGCCCTGCTCAACTAGAACCCAGGCATGGCGAATCTGCCGGTCAATATCGCTTTGTTCTAGTGCAAACGAAGATTCCATTTCAATAGAAAATCTTAACATTTCCATATCTTTATGTTTCTCTGCTGTAAAGCAGGCGCCGCTTTCCAAGACAATCATCGCTGTTTTTTTCGATTTAACTTGGCTTGAGACACTTTTGATGGCCGCAACTGAGTGGCCATCATCGGATAATTCACTAGACACATCATTAGTCTCATTATCTACAAAATCGACATTCTGGACGTTGGCAATCTGAACGATGATACGAGCTAGATCGTAATTTTTGGATTCCACTGCGGCGAGGAAAGGGCCTTTAGAATATCCAGACATCTCTGATATCGGAATTGGGGGGAATCCCAGGTCGATACCCCATTTTCCCAAGGTAAGTGCTTTGACCAAAGCAATATTGCCGTCTCTGCAAGCTGCGAAGCTAAAATCAAAAAAAATTAACTATGATAAGGTGTTGAGAAGGTTGATATTAGTGCTCACAGTGCTAAGTGGCCCTCTTCCAATGTTTCTAGCTTTCTGAAATCAATATCTCTAGGTACTGCCTCGGAAGTTTGCATCAGCTGAGCATGCGTCTCCTTGGAAATTGAAGCACCCAGTTGAATTCCCTTATGAGGTTGAAGCGACACAGGAGTTGGTGGGCCTTGTAAGCTTGCTCTGTCGGTTATGTGAGCGCCCATGGAGATCAATTTCGCCTCTGCTTCTTCGTATTCCTGAATAAGTCTGGCTATCGCATTTTGTTTCCCCGTAAGTTGCTTGGTCTCCTCCGGTGTCCCCTTGATATCATAGTTGATTGTCTCGTCCTCTTTACGCCAATTGCGCAATTCAATAAGTTTCGCTTTAACAAGCTCCAAGACATTGCGACAATCGCGATGGTCATTCAGGATACGGGCTTGGCGGTCTGTCAATTTGGAATTAGGATCTGCTCCACGATCTAGCAACTCCATCACTAGCCGCGGCATTTCATGTTGAGCAGCGCTCAAAATTGGTTGCCAGAAATCCTCTTTGGCAGCCTCTAGAGTACTCTTTCCAAATGGAGCAAAATCTTCATGAATCTCCAATCGAGAATCAAAATCCAGCTGTGGCGGTGCTCCATATGAGAGAAGTTTGAGGGCAGTATCCTCAAGCCCAAGTTGAATTACACCAGTCAGCGCGCTGTACCACCTCATGGACTCTTTCCAGAGGACTTTTGTAATCGCATGCGTGAAATTTTCAGAGTCGAGCTCCATGAAGATATCCAGTGCATCTTCATCCCGCTTCATGATCAAAAAGAGGAGCGGCATTATAACGGTGTCTGATGATGAATCAAGCAAGCTTGAACCATGCTGAAGCAAAATTCTCAATAGCGAACGACAGATGTCGCGCGGGTGTTGAAGGGCTGCCTCAAGAACATGGGCAGTTCGTGTTCCTCGTTGAAGGTCTACTTGACCGGCAATAATATTTGCATTGGCGTGATAGATAGCTAATAATGTCTCGGCCATTTCTATATGTGCTATTACCGTATAAGTCACGGCTGAATATGTCAAAATAATGCATGAACATACCAAGTGCAACCGCAATATAAAGTGGCGACATCCGGTACTTTTGCGTTAGGGAATTTACATGCACGGTGTGATTATTTTCACCGCTGATGTCTGTCCCCCTAACAGGATTGCTGTCGCTTTCTGCAACTAGGTGTTTGGCTTCAAGGGATTTCATTATAGTGTGCAAAACATCAACTTCCCCCCTCTTGGCCGCTAGATGGATCACCGATTCGCCTTGCTCAGTCCAGGTATCGGAACGTGCGCCATGATCAATAAGACATTGGCAAACGCCTGCTGATGCCGCGATGACTGCTAGATGCAACACAGTTCGACCAGCCGGATCTCTGGCTTCGAGATCTATTTCCTTAGTGGATAGGACGTGTTCGAGAATAGCAACATCTGCTTGAGTAACAATGCTGAAAATATCAGAGATGTTAGCTTCTAATTCCTCATCTGCCATTTTCTTTTCAGATATTGGACGACCGGTATTATTTTCAAAGAGGTATGGATTGATCGATTCTGATCAAGTAGAAAAAGACGGAATATTTGAGTAAACGCGAGCTACGACACGATGATAGTGGTGGTTAGCTTGCCTTTAGCGCAAGGACACGTACCACGGAAAATGTATGGCCCGACAACCACCTTCTATACTTAATCAGATGAAGTCTGGGGTTTATCATCGTGAATTTGATGATAAATCTGGACCCTAAATTATGTGAAAATCCACCACACTCATTGACTCATGCAGGACTCCCGTTAGCGTTGTCCATAGATAAAGTAAGGGTTGAGAACTACAAAACTTCTTACTTCGAGGCAACCACTTGGATTTTGTCAGAGTCTCCACGCCTAAGACATGATAGTGAAAAGTCCTGACGATATGTTGCCTAAACTGGAAATGGCTGTCGGTTCTCATCCTATGTGCTATTCATTTATGCACGCTGGGATAGAAAATGATGGGATTATTTAGGAACGGCAGGGGATGGTGTTGCATGAATCTTAGCATCTCCTTTCATCACATGCTGGAGGCTGGGATGTCATGCCTATAACTGTTGCGCAATCGTACGTTGGAGGGGAGTCTCAAACACGGTAATCATGGCCAAACGATTCACCGTTGATAGGCTCCTTACTAAATACCACTAGATATTTTTTTTACCGGGATTGTTCAATGCCGCTATCAAATGGGTTTCATTTGGATATTAGCGCAATTGCTCTCTGAATCCAAATAGTAAGGCACGCTTTCCTAACATGACGTGAGATGGGAAATATTGTCAATCTTCGGATGCTGTCCATGCTGCAATCACAAAAATACTTGTCCAACGTGGCTAAAATTTGGACTAGTGTCGCCACTGTAAGCACGCACCCCGGCCATTGTCTCGGCGCTATCCGACCAGTGAACCCCATCAAAGTTTTCTCGAAGTATTGACTGGTCCCCGTGATTGTAGGTCGGGGGCCTTGTTTGGGCATCGACTGGCTACCACACATGACTTGATGAATCGTTGATGGTAATACAGGGAATTGTATTCAACATAGGTCAGTTGAAGATGTTCATTAACGTTTGCTAATGACTTATTTTCTCCTACAAGGTAGGTGCTTTGGACCCGCTACTGTAGATACCACGATTCACAATAGCCAGATTGAAGATTAGTCCCATTGTGAATAGATGGTCTGGTTGAATCTTAGAGGGACATCAGAAAGTGGGAACTATAGTACAAACTACTCTAAAGGCGACATGGACAAAAGTTAAGTATAATTATATTAAACCCTTTATAAGACAATATGCAACTAGAAAGAGATATCGAACTTCGACTTGATCTCCGCCAAAGCATCTCTAAATAGCATCGCCGCATATATATTATGAAAACCTTTCAAGAAATCTATGCTTATTGGCTTGTTTGCATTAGGGTTGCAAACTATGCATTCAAGACTAACGTAGAATTTAGTCTGATTTTCTTCAGTTCCGTGTTCCCTCTCTAGTCGCTTAACGGAAAGTCGGTGGCAGCCAGCAAAATTTCCTGAGCTGTTGCCGAAGACAATATCAATCCGGCTTCCTGTATGCATGGTTTTCTGGCAACTTGCGAGTTCTATATTAGCTACCTGGAATGCCCCCCACAAAATAGAAGATTTCGGGGGTAGCTGGGTGTCTGGTAGCTGTGAAATACTCCAGATAGATTCCTGATCTGCTGTTGCTACCAACTCTATGTATCATTAGTACAATGTAACAATTTGCTATTTTTGCATCTGTGCTTAACTCACGGTCAAACGATACTGCGGATGGTTTGAATAGGCGGAGGCCTACCCTCTCTGGCAGAAAAACTGGTCCTGAGAAGAATCCTCGCATAAATGCTAATAATAGGGCCTCCTCTGATGGCACTTTTTGTGTGGAACATATTCTCAAAATAATGGAGTGAGAATCTTCGATAGTAACATGACCTCTAGGGTTCACAATACCTCGGATGGTGCTTGAATTTTTAAACGAGTCCGACGCACACGGTTTGGATCGAATTTGCTTTTGATCTGTCTGTGTAATCCGATTGCATATTCTGAGACTGTATGTACCGCCAACGCCGGCAAGAAGAACCGTCGAACCTATCGCAATTGTCCGCGCTGTGAGGAATTTCGCTATCATTTGGGTTGATATATGCATATCCAAGATGATTCAGTGGCTTTGTTATTTAATACATTCGAAAAGATGGAATTGATTGGGGCTGGATATTTAAATGTTGGCGTATACATTGCGGAATTCAAAATTGGCCGAAACTCCGTAACTCATTCCGAAATTGCCCGTGTATCGCATAGACCATGACACTTTCTCACCGTGTACTAATATAACAAAGTTGTTGGCATCGACAAGACCATACTCTAGCGCAGCACTATCCTTAATATCAGCCCTCTTTGTCCAGCAGATGTGTGTAGGTGCGGGTGGAAAGACAGTATCATGCAAATTTACCATGGCGGTAATGCGCAAAAGAAAATGTATCCAAGGTACAGCTACCTCAGCTGTAGTTGTACTGTTATAAAATATGCTGGCGTACCACCTAATATAGGAGGATCAATCTTTTGCTTTACGAACTAATGGTTGAAGCGCATTAGGAAGCAACAGAGATCTGTAACTCCCGAAGGTAACCAGAGGTGGCGAATAACGTGATTCAACGTGGAAAGTATGCTATAGAACGGCTATGACAGTATCACAAGGGTTAGATTGTAGGGAGTTCATTCAAGCTATCTTTATATCCAATTGACATTAGCTACATATTTCGGAATAGGAAGCCCACGCCATCCAAAATATAAATATAAACAGATGCACCTAAATAAATATTATCTAGAACGATATATATTAGAAAGTTATTGTAGATATTGTATATACAGAGGAAGTATCTACTCGGATAAATGCCCCACCAAGTATACAAGATTTGGAATATAGAGATTGATACATGTATACCTGAATAAATTTGCTATATAAGAATATGGCTCCTAATTTAGAATATGCTACGGAGGACCCTACCAAAAGACTTATCTCACTGCCTTTAGACCCACTTTTCTTAGGAAAACAGTAGCTAGGTAAAAACAATACTGAAAAACGCAATAAATTTAGTCTATTGCAATTACAGGGCCTTCTTGTAGCTGGCGGTCTTTTTTCCTTCCTTTTATATAGTTATTTCTACCTTCTAGTTAAATGACCTCTTGGATATAATGAGGAATTCATTTAATCTAGGCCTGTATCCTAGCTTAAGGCATTTCTTCCCAATAACGCAGCTAAACTTATTCAACTTCTGCTTTTAACTTCAAGGCCCTAGTCTTAATAGTATTCCTCTTTATATACAGCTAAGCTTATTTAATTATATTTAAAT
>PXNZ01000559.1:0-17909 GCA_003012085.1 Trichoderma brevicompactum | reverse complement strand
AGGATGCGCAGGGGAGGGCGAGGAGGACGAGGGAGGAGAGGAACGAGAGGATCGGGGTTGGGAGGCGAGCGAGGTGAAGATTTGAAGGACGGGATTGTGATGAGAGCTGAATGAAGGGCATTGCAAACGCAAAACTTGGGATTTAAACAATTATTATCATGATTATTATCAACTTGGCCTCAAAAAGAAAAGATAAAATGACACAAGATAATACAGTCCGGTATTTAATGCTTGGTATCAACCTGTTCTAACCATGATCCTGATTATGCAATCCCTCCATTTGCTAACACATACAATATTTTCCTCCTCCCCGTATCGATAATTATAGTAGGTAAGTAAAAGTAGCATCTACAGCTCCATATACAGAAACACTCGTCCATTCCAGTCTTTTGCCCAGCCGCCGGCCCGTCAATGGGCTTTAGCCATTTCGTATAAGATAAATCCAAATCAGCACCGATATCCAAGTCACTCTCCACGTGGTTGTCCACATCTCTGTGGCCATTACTTTTACTGAAAATCTGTCCCCCCGGCTAGTCGTCGCTTTCCACAACTTGCTGTCGTCGTAGTAATCTTCGCTTAGATTGATCCGCGGACCCTTGCCGTCGGCCAAGCTCCACCGATGCCTGTGCTTGCCCTTCTTGCCAGCCCAGCGCGTGCTACCGCCGCTGTTGCTGCTGCTAGACGAGGGTGTGATCGGTGGCTCGACTTTATCTTTATAGATGGGGAGGAAGGCGCTCCTTCGCTCGGGTGGTAGCGCAAAAGGGGTGAGGTGCAGGACGGGGACGAAGAATGCCCTCACGGCGAGGATGATGAGAGAGAAGAGGGTAAAGGCGACGTAATTCATGTACTTGAGAAGCTGGTTTGGTAGTAGACAAAGATGGGTCTGCACTGTTGTCTCCGGCGAGCCAGGCAGGGGTTTGCCCTCTTTGTCGATTGGGTTGTAGAGACTGACCATGAGGAATCCTGGAGTTGGCACTCCCTGGGACATGCTCATGGTCTTGACGGTAATCTCGCGCACATTCTCTTTGGAGTCAGAGTGCACGAGTTCGCAATAATCGTGGTCATCGCCCGAGAAGACATGAACGACATTACCAACACTCTTGACGAGCTTCACGGAATCCTCTTCTGAAAGCACATTCTGGTACTGGTATCCGCCTGTCACCGATATGGAGTTGCTGGTGTCCAAAGTACCATCACCATTATCAGCCTTGGGTGTTTTCTTCGGTGGCCAATGCTCGCGCTGCGGCCCGCAAGGTGTTCCAGGCATGCGATAGAGAGGAACATGCGTAAGCAAAAGCGTGGGGAAATCGGCAGCCCCAGGCCCAGGGTCTCTTGACCATCGGGTCAGATCTGCCTTGTCCAGCTCCTCGACGTGGTGCTTAAACTTGATCCCCCGCTCAACTCCGTACCAAAACTTCAGTTCATTCTGAGCCATCTTTCTCTTTGTGGATTGGACACCGTCCAAGAACTCGTGGACGGGAGTGTAGATGGATGATAGGTCGTGGTTGGCCCTTTGATCGGACGTTCCCGCGCTCAGAGAGACGGCATCAACCGAGACAATAGTATGGTTGCCCACGACGTCGACTCGGTTGCCTTCTCCAAAATATGCCTGGAAGCGATCCCTCACAGGCACCTGAACCATAGCACCAAAGCCGAGATCGTGGTTTCCAGGCAGGCTTGCCACCAACTTCCTGCCCCTCTGCCACGGGCCTGGCGCACTCCCCGCCGCATTCCAATCGTTGAAGAAGATGTCCCCAAAACGCTGGTACTCTTGCAGCCAAAAGTCCTCGCCATACCTGCGATGCCACGTACTCACCCACCTCTGCTCCTTGGCCGTCCGTTTACGTGCCCCCCACTTGGGGTCAACGAAGTTGCCCTGCCTCGTCTTCCATTCTCGCCCTCCCTCCAGCAAATCGCCCAGGAAGAACAAGCTGTCCGGGTGTAGTCGGTGCAGCAGTGCGATGTAGCTTTGCTTGAGATATCTATCGGTGACGGCTACGACTGTGGCCAGTTCCAGCCATGGCCAGTCGGGGTTGGTGTGAGGGTCGAGGATTTGCGGATCGGCGATGAGGACAAGGTGATGAGGAGTTGCACCCTTGGGCTGTTTGTTCGTCGAGTATCATATTAGCCATTGTCTTTCTTTATTGCGGTGAAGGGGCCAATGTCATGAAGCCCAACTTACCCATTTCTCCCAAGTCTTCCAGTCACAGACGTTGACATGGTTAGTGTAGATCCAACGCTCCCCCCAGAACAGGAGAAGCATCCAGAAGAAGGCCAGAAGATGCGGGAAGCTCAGAAGCCTCTTAGACGTCATGTTCCTTCGGATCTGGTGCATGGCCGTGGCGGCGAGGATTGCGGCCCTGCGCATGCCCGGTCCTTTGATCCATTTCCACAGCAGATGCAACAGGCTCGCGACGCCCCTGTATATCTCCTCGGCTACCGAGAGGTTGGAAGGGGGCATTTTGAGCCCAATTGCTGCGCTTCCTCACGCAGAGGAAGGCAGGATTGCTGAGACGTTGGCGTTGACGCGTGTGATGTTGCAGCCAAGTGAGGAGGAGGAAGAAGCCGAGGGAGATGGACAGACAGGTGGTGGTGGCATATAGTAGTAGTAGTAGTTCAAAGTATGTTAGATGATGACAGCAATGACCACCAGATGCCGCAGTAGGTATAGCACCTCGAGGGTGGTTGGTACCTCTTTAGTGTAGGTACAGCGGTGCAGCCAAAACGCCACCCGCAGCCCTGCTACAAAGCCGCAACGAACTTGTAAAAAAAAAGCAAGACAACTAAAACACAAACAAGGACGCGACGCAACTCAAGTTGCTTGCTTCACTCGGGGCCCGCAGAATAAGCACAGGTAAGGCATCTGCATCTGACAAATCGAGCTGTGTGATGCATCGATGCGACCGCAGCTGGTGTTGCTGTGGCGGAGAATCCTGTGCTTGACAGTGCATGAATTGGGTGCTAATGTATGGGGGATATGCTCCGAGACAGCGCCAGTTCTAGAGCCTGGACGGGGCGCTGCTGCAGCGGTCGGCTGCCTGAGCGGGGCCGCAAGCAAGCACCCCCTACTCCCTGATAGTGGTAGTAGTGCGCTGAAGTTGCAGGTAAGGAAGAATTACAGTGCTCGCCCCGTACCCCGTACTAATGGTAGTGCCCAAGAAGACCCGATGTCTGTTAGACGAAGATCAGCGAGAGCCAGCACAGGCCAGCAGCCATATACTTGACAGCATTTTCTATGCGGAATCTACTGTCTACAGCCGCCATGCCACCGAGGATGGCAAAAAGGTGGCTTTTCTCTTTTTTCTTTCGCCTTTTTTTTTTAAACCCCATTAATCCGTACTAGGCAGGTAGTCCAAGTTCAATATGCAGCGGTTGGTTAAGGGTGAGTGGGAAAATAGACTTTGGCTACCGGCACTAGTAGGAATATAGACTCCAATACAGCTCTCCCCAAGCAACAATAGCTCAATTGCCCGCTTGGCTAAGCGGTATAGCGTGTCACTAGTACTTACTTGACATGACAAGGTGATCAGTTCGACTCTGATAGTGGGCATTCTTTTTGGTTTTCTTGATACCCCCTTTTTTAGGCTGTTTACGTCTTGGTCATATTTCAGAACGAACTTGATCACAATCTCAGTCAACGGTGTGTGTCTGAATTAATGTTGTATATTTCATGCCAATTGTAAATATCCATTCTATGGTTGCCAAAAGCAGAAGTAACAATATCTTTTTTGTACTAATCCTCCTGTTCTCTCATGTTCAAATAACACATATCCGCAATGGTATCCAGAAACCATCAATGTACTCAAATCGCTAGAAATCCTAAACCAATAATAAACACGCCAAAACTATTACAAGGTAACGAAACCCATGTATAACCATCCATCTACAGAAGAAGAAAAAGAAAAGATAAACAAAGAAGCAAATAATGCCACATATAAACAATAAAATTTCTCATCCTTTTTCACCCTCTGTGCTTTCAAGTTGTCGATATTACCGTCTTTCATACCTCTCCACATCTAATTCGTCGTCATCGTATCCCATCTCTTCCGCTTGCTCTGGCTCTAGTTCCGCAGGTGCAGCCTTGGGCTTCTTTCTAAAGCTGAGAAATTTTTTGATACCTGTTGGTTCCGCCGCCTGGAATAGATCATCCTTGGACGAATAGTCATAAAACAGCTTGGGCACCAAGATGCGATAAGGCACCGTAATACCCGTGGGATCCTTGGGATTCACTTCCACATTCAGACAGATATCAAGACCACCTTCTAGGTTAACCTCGAGTTTCTCGGCCTGTCTCATGTCCTTCGGCGATAGCCCCGTAGGCGTTCGATGGAATGGACGAACCGCCTCTGGATCTTCCACCTCATGCCCGGCTGGGCCGCCGGCATGGTAGTTCACAGTCTGCGCTCGTCGAGGTGTCTGTGCCGTGAAATAAGCCTCGTCTCCTGCCGAAAACTCGCCATAATCGCTACCACCGCCACCGCGAAGACCTGAGGGACGGTGCTGTCCCTGCGCTCGATGATCCACATATGCACCGTCGAATTCGCCGCTCCAGTGAGCACTCATGTTGCCTTCGTCAAATCGGCTCTGGCTGCCGTCAAATCGGCTCTGGCTGCCGTGTTGGCCATAAGGCGTCATGTCAGCTCTCTGCTGTGCCGTCTCTCCGCGGCCAAGTGACATCGTTCGAGTCACTCCTCCAGGGCGTTGTTGTTGATCCACAGAATTTCGCCGCGAGAAGCTCTTAAAAAGGCCGCCGCTCCCTGAAATGGGAGGTCGAGGTCCTCGCACGGATTCTCGTGAGGCATCAAAAGGTTGCTGTGAAGTAGACTTGCGCCGCCTGGATGAAAGCCTCCGGAGCAAACTTCCGCCTCCTCCTGGACTTCGACTTCTTCCTCGGTCGGACCCGGCGGGCGTTGGTGGGGGTGTGCTGCCTGGAGCCCACATCCGAATAGAGCACCAGTTACGGTGAGGGAGGAGGTTCTTGTTGTTCCTTGGCTTACCATCAACCCCATTTTGGAAGATGGGAATCATGGCTTCGTCGGTTTGCTTATCGAAATGATGGACCTTGTTACGCTTATTGAGCATGTCGGCAACGATATCCGGGGGCGGGCGATTGACTATGGCGGAAGAGATGATATTTGGCATGTACCTAGGGTCCTTGTGCTTCGCCAGGCCAAGTTTGGGGTTGGAATAAAACTGGCCAATGGCGCCCAGGTGGACGTCGCCGCTCAAGATTGTGATTCGTACAGAGCGGTCGATAGCCAGGTCTTGCAGGTCCTCAATGATGATTGTGCGTTCCTTTTTATGGTTCTTGGCGGTCCAGTGGTCATTGAGATCATCGAGAATCTCATAATTGTCGTTGATATTGTTCAGAGTTTTGCCGAGCACGCCTGTCCTGCCGAGCGCCTTTACCGGGCTGAGCAACTTCGAGGTCAAGCTGCAAACGTTAGTAAGAAAGGAATATAAAGGAGGCTGGAATCGTCAATCACTTACATATTCTCCAGCCAAACGAGACGGGGATAGGCGATGGGAACACCCAGGAGCACAAGCAGATGCTCCACCTGCCCCTTTCTGATCTCGGCATACATCCTGCTTGTAATCTTCTCCCATGTCTTCTCATCCAGGACAGTGTCCTCGGTTCTCTCTGTGCGGCCGTCGACGGCGAGCAGAGCGACCTTTCCACCCATTGACATGTAAAGACTGTGGCTGACTTCTTGGATATATGGTCCCGGTTGTTCGCCCAAGATCCAGCTCGGCTCAGAAGTTTCCGTCTCGGTGACGATGCTCTGATGTTGAAAGAGCATGTAGTATTTGAAAGCAACGCGCCCCAGCCCGGAGAACACAAGCGAGTTCATATCTGGGTGGGAGTAGGAGCCATATCCGTCAAACACATCATGGTCATCATACATGTTGACCATGGGGATCTGCGACGTAGCCAAGCCGAATAGGCCTTGCGAGAACCAGCCGCAGTATCGCTCCAAGTAAAAGTACTCCAGCTCGGCCTGCATCTCAGCCGTGAAGGCCGCAGTAAGCTTCTTTCCAGGGACGTTAATCTGGAGCCATTCATCAAAGAGCGGGCTATCGTAGGCCACGCAGTCATTATAGATCTGGTCTCCGCCGCCAATCATGACGTGGAATGGCTGTGTCTGATGCGAGTTCAACACATCGCGCCACATGGGATCTGGCCCGCTCATCTCATTAGAATTGACGCTGATGCTGAAACCATTGCACGTATAAAACATCATGTTCATTGTCTGCCCACGCGCAGGAACCCAGAAAGCCATAGCCGGGCCACGATTAATACGATATGCGATCCGCTGCTGCTGTTCGCGAAGCTCAACCTCAATGTTGAATCGCCAGAACGTACAACCCTGCTCGGCATGAAGACGAAAGCCCCTTACGTCCTTGTACTTCTGCATCTTCTCTCCATCAATGTCCACTCGCCCCCGACGGCTGGCGAATGATCCGGGATAGTCGTGGAGCCCTTGTGGCAAAGGCTCATCTGGCGGACTCCTTGATTTCTCAAACAGGCCTTCTTCAGACTCATCATACGATAGATCTCTGCCTTCCTCAAGGTGGTCCACAGGTCGAACATACAGGGTTTCACCACGGCGGCCCAGCTTGGGATGTCCAGCAATGGGATCCACATATTCGGGTGAGAGCTCGCCATTCACCTGGTGAGGAGGCGGAGGCAACAGCTCAATATCTTGAACAAAGAGTCGGAGCGTTGGCGCAATTTCATAGGATGACTCTGCATCATTGGTGACGATCATGACACTTCCCCTCCAAATCTCGCGATCCTGGGTGATATTGGGCCCCCGGGGCCTGGGCGGAACTTGCTCATGGCGCAGGCCGCAGTATCTCAGAAGCGGACCGCACTTGAGGTACAACGGTGGTTTGAATCGGGTGGGCGCTCCATTCGTATTATCATACTCACCATCGAATGCTTCAGCCTTCCGCGGCCTCGACGTCACGCTGCTAACTCTTCTGTGATGGCCTCCTTGCTCTCGATCCAGCCAGGCATTGTTCTTTTCCATCAGCCCAGCTGGTTGGGCGACACTGAGATCGAGAAGGGTTCCGGATAAAGTGCCGACAGTACCCTTCTGCCACTCCTCCAGCCACTGGGGTGAATTGTATAGACCATCGCCTGGGAGCAATTCCTCGGGGTTCTTGAATACCATTCTTGATTCGGGACGATCCTGTAGCTCCTGTAGCTCCTGTAGCTCCCGTGGTTCCTGTGGCTCCTGTGGCTCCTCTATTAGATCATGACTCGCCTGATCTTCCAAACTCTTTACTGCAGGGTTCAATTGTGGAAAGCCTCCCCGGTTCTTTTGACTCGCCTCGTAAATGATCCTGCCGATAGCAGCTGCAGGGGCATATTCAGCATTAAGCCCTCGCTCTTCCCGAGCCCAGATTGGCTCAGTGACCCGCCGCTGCATAGGCTGCATCTCAGCCTCGGCAGCAGACAGGGAAGCTCTCTTTGTTTCCGATCGAACATTTGTCTGATCGTTTACCGCAAGGGGTAAGGGAGGCAGCTCCTTGTTTTGCGTCTGTTCTTCTGCTCTCGCTGTGGCTTGTGGAGACCGCATCGGGTCATTATATTGGGCTTGAGCAGGCTGAGATGTCGGCGGTAACCGTCGTTCTGCTTCAACACGTATCCGATGCCAAGTATCTGCAGGCGGCTCTTTTCTTAATTTGTTGCTCCCGCTCCGCGTCAAGGAAAAGCCACTGGATTCTTTCGTGGGCTGGTTGGCATCCGCGCCAAGAGGCTTCGCTTCACGCCAAACATCACGCTCGCGGAAGCTGAGATTGCGCTTGGGCACGTCCGCTCCTGGGATGAGCGGTCGCTGGTCAATGCTAGCCCGGGGTTGCTGAGGAGGAGCTCCTTGGCTAGAGTAGCGGCGTTGGTCATCGGGTCGAGGGGCTTCCTGTGGGTAAAATCTGCGCTGTTCGTCACGTATAGGCGGCTGAGGTAACTGCCTTGGTTGCTTATCCTCACGTACAGGTGGTTGAGGCAATTGCCTCGGCTGATGCTCCCCGCGCACAGGTGGCTGAGGTAGCTGCCTTGGTTGACGGGAAGCATCCTGATTCTGATAGTAGTATTGGTGGTCTTCGGGCACACGCTGGCTGGGCGGTAATGATTGTGCGACCGGGGCTTTAGGGGAGCTGACCTCTTGTTGAGGAGGTATCCTAGGAGCTATCGGGGGATTAGTCGACTGGATTGTTGCAGGAAGCTGGTGTTGCCGTTGGCTGGGAGCTGAGGGTGGAGACTGGTGGTTGACGGCTTGAGAACGGTTTTCTTCAGCTTCAGCTGCAGCTCTCTTAGCGGCCCTCGCTCTGGCTCGTTGCTCGGCAGCTTCCACTCGCGCTCTCTTTTCCTCCTTGGTCATGCTGTCGAGCGTCAGCTCAAGCCTCTGGAGGGGTGATCGTTCGTCTGCCAACTTTTTGCGTCGTTCATACTGCCCAACTGTCGAAGTTCTTCGAGGTTGTGCAGATGCCATGCTATCTGTCCGGGCAAGCCCATTGTCAATAAACGGCTGGGGCGCACCGAATTGACTAGTATCTCGTTGTAGTGTAGCATATTCGTTCTCAGCCTGAGCCGCAGATTGGCGCACAGGCTGGGCAGATGTCGGCTGAGCAGCATATTGATACGCTTCGTTGGCGTAAGGATCGCGATAGTTTATAGGCGGCCCTCGAATAATAGTTTCTGTGGTGGAGGGTGGAGGTGGAGATATGCTCTCGTATTCATCGGGGATTCGATTTGACCGTCGATCTTGCCTATCATACGCTTCAAATGTTTGTTCTTGAGGAAAACCACGATACGAGCCTGGTCTGGGAGCCAGACCTTGGTAATCAGCTGCCGATGTCGGGGAGTTGGGACTAAACGTCGTCTCGGTGGGAGCTTCTGTGTAAGTTGTCTGGACTGAGGCACGATTCGCTCTGCGCGTAGGCTGGATATCCAGCGAACGTCTCTGGTCATTTTGTGCAAATTCATTAGTGTAATCTGCTGACACCCGTCGGCTTTGGATGCCTTTTGGCTGAGGCAACGCGCCCCAATACGGCGCAGACATGGTTGCGCCTCGGTGGTTGAAGTTTGACGGAGATTAGGATAAGGGGATGGAAGCACCAAGGTATGCTCCGTAGGCTTGCGCCCAATACAGAACACGGAGAGATGGCAGGTATCCGTACGCCGAGCCCGAGCACAGTGGGAGAAGGGCTACTGCGCCGCAGTAGAAGCCTCAAGAAGATAATTCGGAGCTCGATTCACCCAAGAAGAGGCATCAAAGGCGTATTAGGGAGAGCGTGTGGCGAGCCGTCTCGATCAGCTGCTGAGGCTCATGCGGCTGTCCAACGCTGTCACTATGCTATGCAATGCAGAAACGCGCGGCCAAGATATGTGGGCGGGTTGCAGTCGCCGCTCCGTTTTGTTTGGGCTGAATCTCAGCTCAAGAAGGGGAAAAAAGATTTCCGTAGTTTTGTTGGCACACAAGCTACCCAAAGACCCGTCCAAGGACCAGGGTATGAAGTGGCTTGGTGCGTGATGATGTCTGGACAAGCCGAGCACTCGCCAAGGGCTTGCGATTGGAGCCCAATTGATCGAGCGGCAGGACGAATCAACGCAAAGCCCGCGATCGAGCAAAGAGGCGGTCGGGAGCTGCAGGTCGAGGTGGAGGAGCTAGTGGAGGCGTCGAGGTGCTCTCAAGAATATGGGTGGCTGGAGGTGAGCCGGATGATGCTTGAGCAGCGGTAAGATGCAAGGCACCGGGCGATGGGCCGCGCATTCGCGCTGCGGCTGAAGACCAGGGAGAGCAATGGGGCGGAGCTGAATAGGGAGCGAAGTTCGATAAATTACCAGCAGCTGCCGTCTTTCTATTGTTCGAGATGGAAATGGAGCATCAAAGCGTTTTTGTGGCGAGACCAAGCTCTCTCTGCCGCATGATGGCATATCCCGCCACAGCTTATTAGCCACCAAGACTCAGCTACTACCGCTACCAACTATGAAGTACTACGCTATGCCTGCCTACCAGGGCTTTCTCCGTATTCCTCTCCTCTCAAAAACCAAGCCAGATTCCTAATTCTGTCATCCTATTCAATTAGCATCTGCGGGCTGGGCCGAACAGGAACTGCGTCTCCACAATGACCTTGTGCCGTTTGGCGCCGTCTTGGGTCTGTCTTACTGCTAGCACGCGGATTTGACATGCTTTTTTGAGACGCGGGCGCCAGCCACCAGCCACCCGTTGATCGGGAACAAAAAGAACATTGTCCAACCTCCTCAACAATGCCCGGGGCATGGTTTTCCCTTGGCAACGCTCCGTGCGGAACGCCATCTACCTCGTACTTGGCACCCAGTATCGAGTAACCCAAGAGGCTCTACCCAATCTTATTTTTAGAAACAAAAATAAGAGGGAAAAAATTAAGGTCTCGATTGCATCAAGGATTGCTCCCGGCAGGGCTTGAACCTGCGACCTCCGCATCACCAACACTTATGCTGAAAGCTGAAGTATTAGTACGAAGCTCTAACCAACTGAGCTACGGAAGCAGTCGGACCCACTTTTCGGTCACTTGGTTAGTGCCGATGTTGGTGTGTCGTTTACTAACAAGGAATAAGAAGCTTGTCGCTGTTCTTCTTGGCTTACCCGGGAGTTTTGCTATTGTTATCCCTTTATTATTCCACTGTCTTCGTAACAGAAATAGCTCTTGAACAGAAAGAGCTTCTTAAGGGGGGCTGGATCCGAAGTAGCCAGATTCTCAATTAGACTTCAAAGGTTGTCACGGTACAAGCATGACAGACATATCTCAGCCTAAAAGGCTTCATCATCGCCTTCCTCCAAGTTGAGACTACTCTGCCATTTATGGAGAAGCAGGTACCTGTAGACTGAGGTAATGGATGAACCGAAAGACATGCCTGCCTTCGTCTATTGCCATGAGATATTTGCAGATGCTAACGCCCCATGGCGTCTCCTTGGGCTTTTCTAATGGGCTCTATGATTTTGATCTCATCCATCTTCAGGCGAATAGCCTCCAGCACCACATCTAGACTGGCCATCCTGCGTTGAGTAGCAAGACCAACCTCATCTAGTGATGGATCATTTGTCATCGACTGCGCAGGAGGATTTCTTCATGATGTTGTCGTAAGCTTCATTCATTTTCTTTGGCAGAACAAGTTTCTCGATATATCTAGGGGTGCTAGTTGAATCAAAGTCGGAGAGTTTCGATCTACAAGGTAACCCATAGAATCCTATTGACAATTAGAACTGCATAGTTTCATCCCGATCCTTGTGCTCGTATTCGTCAATGGCATCAAAAATAATATACATGGACTTAGCGGTATATCAAAGATAATCGAATAAAGCTTCTTAACCTAGTCTTCATAGTGCTGGTCTCGTAATCGTCATAGTCTTGACACTGCCTCGCCCCCAGTACGCAAGTTTTTCGTGTCAACAAAAGCATATGTGCACCTGAAACAATTTCAGGCAACTGGATCAGGCAACTGGATCAGCCTTTCAGCTCGTTCAGCTTGCAGCCGGTGACGCGCGCGCGCGGACACGGCAAGCGTTTAATGCCACTGAAGCAGGCAATGAGATTTGAGCATTCAACCGAGCATTGCGAAGGGCTGAGACACATATATCCGACCAGTAACATTCTACGGGCTTATTGCTCATATGCACTTCGTATTCTCCCAATAGAAAGAGGACTATCAGGGGATGGAGCGATAGGCAACGAAACAAACAAGCCCATCTTGTCACAAGGATAGCAAGGCAATTTCACGATCTGGGGAATAGGATGGACAACATTATCTCTTTGAGAACCCTGAGGCACCTACGACCAGACACAAAAAGTACTGTCAGCACTTTATTCACTACTCATGCTGGTTTACTTAGCCCAGCTGCTGAGCCTACTTCTGAGGTACCTCAGGGTTCCTCGGAGAGGCATTATCCCTATGCTCACACAATTCTGTATTATGATCTAGTATTAAGGTCTGGACTTGCTTTCTAAGTTGACATTGTTAGGCAATGAAGGGACACGCCCGTAACTGAAGCTACTACATCACCTCCCCTTTCCTCCCTTTCCTCCCTTTCCTCCCTACCACATGAGAGCAGCGGCGATGACCATAGCAAGAGCACTGGCGGGAGCCATGACGGCGGCACCAGCAGTGACAGCAGGACCGGGGATGGTGGGAGCGGCGGCGGTGGGAACGCGGTCCTGGCTACTGGCCTTAGTGGTCCAGGTAGGGGGTGCGGAACTGGAACCACCAAGCAGACTGATCTCGGTAGCCGCAGCAGACCTGGGCTTGGAGCCAGAGTTTTTGCATTTATTGGAGGAAAAGTCGTTCTTGGCCTGGTCCAAGACCCTAGTCAGGTCGGAGGCAAACTCACTGGCAACGCCCCTGGCAATCTCAGGAACCTTGGAGATGATGGAATTGATGAGGTTCCGGGAGCTACGGCTGATCTGGTCGAGGTTGTCGCGGACGGTGGAGCAACTATTAGCCTTCTCGACATCGCTGCGACGGGCCGCGAAGCCATCAGCAAGAGCCTGGGCTTTCTTGGTGAGAGCCTGTACGGTAGGTATAAGGCCTGGGGCCTCGGCGAGGGTCAAGCGACTGGAGCCGTCGACAGTGGTCTTTCCAGTGTTGATGGTGTTGATGAGCTCCTTGGCCTTGTCCACGATGGGCTTGGTGTTGCCGGAGAAAGACCTAGCAGCATTGCCCAGGGAGGTAATGCCACTGGAGACCTTGTCCAGAACGCCCTGAATTGTCCGGAGGTCGCGATCCTGGAGATCGCGACCCTGGAGGGCTGAGGTGTAGGCGCCAAAGGCGGCAAAAGCCAGGGCGACGCTGGTGAACTTCATCTTAGCTATCGGTAAGCTACGCTTTTATAGAACAAGCTTAAAGAAGGTATAATTCTATAGCTACAATGAAATAATAAAAGTGATTGTAGTATATGTTAAGATGGAGAAGAGGCTGTAGATATGAGTTATGGGCAAGCTGCTTATTTATACTTCATCTTGAGGTATTGCCAAACACCGCAAATGCCCCAACAACAAGGTCAGTTTTCCACTTCCAAATATCCCTTGCAGACAAAACCCAATAGCAATGAGCTTCGGTATCATCTCGACACTAAAAGAAAGAGAATCGATAGTTTATCCGCAGAATGTCTCATCCATGGTCGAATAAAAACAGGGCAACAAAGGAACATTACTCTTCTGGCCCCGAAACTCCACTTAGCAATACGCCCATCGTGCGTATGATTGTGGCCTCTCTATACGGAGTAGAAAGAAAGATTTTAAACGGGGGGATATAGCAACAAGTTTGACAGAGCTTCTGGCAGGACTTCTGCCAGTTACCCCAAGCCAGTGTGTACTTTCTGTGCCTGGAAATGCAGATCCTTTACTATTCCTTGAAGAATGCCTGCGTCGTTTTGCCTTGCCGGTATGAAAATACGCAACTACTCAGCTGATTATGAGCATAAATCAGCCAGACGGGACAATGCGCTCAGCTTTTGCGCACTTGATAGGGGAACAAAGAGCGGGCTGTACACGGAAAAGGTCACCGAAAATGACATGACAAGGTCTCAGGTCGGCTGTAAACCTGCGGCTCAAGATATATCAGATATCTATTCAGGTAGAGCAAGCCTCGTTGACGGTGTGGCGGGCTGGCTGCCGTAAGATGCTACCCAATTACATGTGCGAACGAGTCAGCCAGATGTCGTCTTAGTCGGGTGAGACAATTTGCGAGGCGTTGCAACCGTCATCCACTAATATCCCGACCAAGTCACCATCCCAGAGTTATAACCAAGGCCTAGGTGTGATGATGCACATTATTGGTTCGGATAGTGAGACAGATAGATACATTAGTACCTACCTATGTCAGGTAATTACGCCTACCTACGAAGTACGGTACTTTGGCTTTTGGTTGGCAGCTTGGGTTATGGCCCCTGCTACCAATTGACACGCCCCTGATGGAAGTGGTCGCAAGCATTATCGCGGTTATTCATCTATCATCCAAGGCGCTGTACTTTCAGTATTCTGCCAAAGTCAAGAATGCGAAAGACAACACCGCTCGCCTCCAAGTGGCTAATAGCATGAAGACGGTCCTAAAAGGCGTACGGCATCTATAGAGGGTCCCAGATAGTGTGATGCTAGTGACGCCATGCGGCTGGCGGCTGTTTTTCACAATTCTGAACCTTGGCGAGGCTGTTCGGTAAGGGAGAACCCTGGGTACAAAAGAGGTTAGAGGCTGTCTCAGTTATTATCAAAGCGAAAGTCATGCCTAGAGCAATTCCACTGCCCACGCGATAGGAGCTCGTTGGACGCACGCCTTGCGGTGTCCCCTGAGGCAGTGTCTCGGTGCCTCGTTTTGCCTGGAACCTTCTACTTGTATATCCTAGATAGCACTTGCGCTGTCCTTGGAGCCTAATCCTAGGCGGGCCGAGCTGTGCCTAATAACGGCATGCCCAGCTTAGACGACGAGCGACATTCGTGGCGAATTAGGCAAGCTATCTCTCGCAATGTCTCAAGAAGCATCCTCGTCTTTTAGAGTGAACAAGCCCGTATTGATAACAGGAACTGAGTGCTTCGTAAATACACTACATGCAGTATTGACATCCTGATGTCGCGTGGGAGCGATCCTGTGGCTGTCGCGGCTAGCTGGGTATACAGCGTTATTCACATTGACCATCATATTATAGAAGAGTGTCTACTTTCTGTGTCTAAAAATGCAGATCCTTTACTATTGTTTTTTTTTGTTGTTTCTATGTGATGCCGCCTTACAGATTAGGCATCTACTAAACTAAACTACATAGTAAGCGCCATGAGCCATATCTTCTTAAGCGCGGTCCGTTCCTAGCGCGAGCTTAGCAAGCTACAAAAATTGGATATATATTTCTGTCCTCTTACCAGTCTATTGATATTATTCATTTATATTATATACTGTGCGGCCCAAGTACAGAAGCGGCGTTGATGTCGAGAGCTTGCCACGAGCTTTAAAACGAAGCATAGACTTGTTCTCTTCCCACTGGTTGAGGAAGCCTCGTTAGTTGGCTAGTTCTTAGACACTACCTCAATATAATTACCATAGAAGAATAAGCTTCTTCTGCTTCTTTTGTTGGCTGTTATGAAACCTCTAGGAAAGATTAATCTCCAGAAATAAAAGGAAGAAAAATGCTTTGGTGTTAATTTCAATAGGCACTAATGCAGCATTGTGGATATGAGTCGGATACATTATGCATCGCGTGTATGCAGATGTGCTGTCACATAGCACTCTGCCTGGTGGGTAATAGAACTTCTACGGGCAAAGTAACATCTTTAATACACGTTCCGACTTATTATACGGCAAGGCAGAACACCAAGGCTCACTAAAAGCTTGCTTTGCCACGAAACACCCGAGTCTGTTAAGCAGATATTCAAGGCGAATATTGGGCATCATGCGCCCTGCCAACAGCCTCATACCACTTATTAGTGGGCTGGGCAAATGGCATTCGAGTATAGACTTCACCCACGGGGCTTGTGAAGGCAATATGCAGACTTTTGCTAACGCATGCTGCATTTGAGTGGGCGGAGCAGGGCAGTGTGTCAAGCAGCTGCAGCATTTCTACCCAATTCAGCTCCCAGTATCAAGTGGCAGAATACCATCTCATCCACGATTTTTAAGTCATCTATGGGACGTTTTATTTTTTTTACAATTTGGCTTCAGTGCATCTTCAGTACGTCAAGAATCTCGTTGTCAATTCATTACTTTCTCCTGCCAAATCATCTGAAACAATGGACGGAGCAGCCAACGCAGTCAGCATTTTCAACTTCATAATTGAAAGCTTCGGTCGCATACAGCTGGCACGAGATTTCGAAGATGAGTTTGAGAGATATCAGCTAAAACTCGACGTGATTCAATTACGCATCTCCCGCTGGGGCGAGATTTCAGGCTTCATTCACGACAACAGTAATAACTCAAGTGTGCCTCAATCTGTGGATAGCGGTGCAAGCAAACCACCAGCTACAGAAGACAAGAGTGGCCGGGAAAACATTCCTACATATTCGGAAACAATGGTAGAGACCCTGACTGCCATTCGAGACACTCTCCTCAAAGCTCAACGTAATGCCACGAGGACGAAGACCGGCCTAACTGCGAATGACAGTCAGCCGCTGGACCCAAGTCACCATATGCCTTCTGATCTGAAGAGGCTGCGCACACATATTTTAGGAATTATTGATAAGCGGAGAGCCCAGAAAAATAAAGTAGTTGATGCCATCAAATGGGCTTTCTATAAGAGAGATCATTTTGATAGGTTTATTGCCGACGTCTCTTCGCTTACCGATGACCTGGAGAAGATAGCACCTCCTGACAGCCTAGAGCGATTCCATAACGTTAGCAACGAGGAGTGCAAGGGCCTAAATAAACCAAACTTGGAAGAATTGAAAGAAATCGCCGAAGTATGCGACCCATGGCTGGAGAATGCTGTGGAGAAGACGCTTACGCAGAGACGTGCCCCTGATACCTATACCATCACGCAATCATACAACACTGGCATGGTAACTGGCGTTCACCATGGTGATATCAGAGGCGTTAGCAATGGGAATAACAATGCGGTCACCAACAACTGGGGCAGGGCTTAAAGCATTCTATTGAAAAGTACGAGCGTAAAGCAGAGTTTTGTAGCAATGTTTTGCATTGTGTAGCCGAATTCAATGTGTTATATCTACGTGTCTTCATGATTACTCAATATGCGTGCTATCTATTCTACTTTTTCCTATCTGTAATCTGCTATCAGTGGTATGGCCTAATACCTAAGTGCGGGCCTGACACTTGCTTTTGGACTGAACTTCCTTAATCAGTCGATTGAAAAAAAAAAAAAAAATTTGGTTCATGTCAGTTTTCTGTGACCTCTTAAAGTGTTCAGCTGTATACCCTGGTAAATTGAACATGTGTACCCAATAACTCGTTGTCTCGCATCGCTATGTCAAGATAGCTGCCATTTGATTTGGTATTAATACAATGCTTTCAAAGTAGATATTGAGTTACATACTATCATTTGATAAGTTGGTATATCTAATGCAGCCCCACCAATAAAAGGCGGTAAAGAGGCCATGGTCACTCTTTAGCCATGTTGTTCCTATGCCGAGAGTCTTGAATTATTTTATTTAATACGTTTCCTTCACATTACACAGGTAACATTCTACTGGAAAGTGGAGCGCCTCTTGCGAGGCCGATGGCACCTCAGCTGTAATATTCGCTTTCATAAATCTTTCACTTTTTGTGACCTTCGATCTAAGGTGTCCAAGGGCCTGAAGAATCCACAAAACGCACACTGGCAGTTTGAAACGGCGTCGAGATCTTACGGTGCTGGTGGCACTATAAAACCAGGCACATGATATGTGTAAATCAGGACCTCATTGCTAAATAATAAAGGACAGCCAAAAACAGACGGTAGGTATTAAATAAGAGCTACGAAGTCTCTTAAATCATAGTCACCCTCCAGGATCAGCTGAGATCTAAAGGCTCTTTCTACAAGCAAACATCGTCTTTCTTTAGCTATATCTCATCTCCTAACTGTGGTTTTAGGTTCTCTGATACGAAATATCTAGCCCTTTCACATACAATTGCCCATATGCTTCTCTATCGTTACCGCACGCAGTCACATGAGGGTCAATTGCATACATGCCTAATGAAGTTGCAAGGATCCAGCCCCACCCCTGCAGCCTTGCGCGTTTGTCAACTTTACAAAGACAGGTGTGAAGCACGAGAGTGGCGCCAATGCATGATAGCATCAAATAGAACGTCTCCCCAAGTGCGTTATCACGGTTAAATGTGAACTCTAAAAGATAACTGGTTCATCAGAACTGTCAGGAGCGAGGCTTCCTCCTACGTCGTAGGAGGAAGCCGCCTCCAGAACATCTAGTACTAGTATATAGGGAGGCAT
>PXNZ01000557.1:0-10647 GCA_003012085.1 Trichoderma brevicompactum | reverse complement strand
CTGCTGCTTCTCCCCGCCGCCTCTACATCTCCATCTCATTTATAGAGATTCTACAAAAGGTTCAAAGAGAAGCAAAGACTTTACCTGCGCCGAGGCTGCCCTTGCGTTTGCCAACAAGGAAATGGCCATCTGCATTGCTGATAACAGCGGCGACACCGATCTTGGGATGTGGGTTATCAACCATTGTTCTTCACTTGTCTTCGCTTCGTGTCTTTGTAATTTTAAACCAAGGCGATAGAAAGTAGAATCGATAGAGCGAGTTTATGGTTTGTAATATTATGCTTTATTTCTTTGGACTTAAAGTATTTACTCTCGGCACTATGCAGTATAAACGCTCTTTTATAATAGACAAACCTAGGCTATTGTTACATGTGTACTTGCATTATATAAACAATCACAACTATTTGAACACACGAACTGTTACGTTCCGGCACGGTTGATGCTTTATGACTAGTTGGTCTGCCAAGGTTGATTGATGCATAACATGGGATCAACTGGCCAATCTTCTGCCTAGTGGCGCGTTCGAATGAGCAGGTTTGTAACACGAATCCTTGTCTAGGCGAATGGTGAATAGGAGATAGTTTGCTATAGCCGGCCACCACACACAGGGCCTCTATAAGCAGTTGTCAGGGAAAATGCTAGCATTTCATGCTATGTACTATTGGCAGATCTTTTGATATATTAACTCAATCAGCATCGGCACCTCCTCCAGTTGCTGTTACACTACCTTAAATGGTTACTCATCTACAGAGAGAGAGAGAGCGGTCTTCACTTAGTGGTATTAAAGATCTTATTATATAATATAGTGGCATGGTCGCCTAGTATCCTTCCAAGTAGCATAGGCCTATGCCCGCCTTAAATTGCCATTCAGCATTTTATATAGGCAAAAGTATGTGTATAAATTCCAGCATTATGTGTATACTGCTGTAAGTATAACATCTATAAACGAAGGTTTATAAACTTCATTTTTTACAGCTTGTGACGGTACGTCTGAAGTATAAATTGACAGGGGTGCCGGGCCACAAACCGACTAAAAATGGATCATCACAACTTCGTATAATCGTTATATAACCAACTCTGCGACACTATTTCGCCCTCGGCTGTAATAATTAGAGAAAGTCTCATATAGTTAAAGGTGAAGTGGGTGTCCCTCTATTATTAGAATACTTTATTAGGATTGGTGGGGCTATAATGTGGCTCTTATTGCTAGTGCGAGAGGCACTAGCCCAGGTACCAAAATGCAGTATCTATTTCATACCTTTCAGAGCAATAAGCTGACGGTAGTGGAAGATCGTAGACGGTGCAAACCCGCCCACTCTTTCCTTTCATTCATGCCATTTTCCCACGCTTCTCTCCCCTCATTCCATTGAAACTATACATACAGTATTGTAAATAGCTAGCTTCAGCTCTCTATATAAATGTTATATAAATGTAATGATGGCACCATAACTACGTCCTAAAACCCATGGCTTGGTATTCTTTTTGCTGTCATAAGTATAGTGTCCTGCCTGTAATTATAGCAACTCAAGCCCGCTGTACTCCGTAGTATCCGCGCTATTAGATGTACGCAGACTAATATAACAGAGTGGTCAGAGTAACGTTATGGAAGTATGTAGCACAGATAATGATATAGTCTAATTTGGCTTTACAGTATCAATTTATATTTTACAATGCCCATAGCGTTATGCATCCCAAACTAGCCACTGGTAGGCATGTTCTGTGGATGTTCATTTTTGCTCAAATACAATTCCTCCACTTACTGTACCATATCAAGGTGAAGAAAACGAAATAGCATGATAGGTCTAATATCTTATTTACTATTGTGCAACATCTACACATAAATAAAAACACACTACTACTACTGTACTTCCCATTCACAAGGCTATCTTTTATCTATAGGCATTTACTATATAGTAGCTCGCTCCTATATACATACACCCAGTGGCCAAAAGCTTGAATAACTTATAAAGTATCTGTAGATGCCATGTCACTTTCCCTTCGGGAAATTTTCTCTAACACTTGACTCATTAGTTTTTCTGAAATGCTCCTCATTCATAGCCGCTGGCTTCAATACGCCAGATGCCTTATCGTGGTGGCTGTCATTCTTCTTTTCTGCTTATCAGTACTGTAGTAATTCCAAAACTGCATAAGCAGATAAATAACAGGATGCATGCTAATTCAAGCTCTTACGCCTATGTATTCTATGCTACGCAGGATAGTTATGCTTGCTCCGCTGCCGTTAACATATTCCGGTTGCAAAACTTCTTCAAAACAGAGCATCGGATTTTTGTTATAGTTTCCAGTGATGTGTCTCCTAATTACCTCTCATTACTAAGCACTATGGGGGCAACAATATACATGGAAGCACCGCCGACTCTTGCTGCAGGAAATATATCGTATTATCAGGGCTGTCTTCTCAAATTGCTGGCCTTTAAAATATATGAACAGGACTCATCATTGAGACGAGTTCTCGTGCTTGACTCTGATCAACTCATAGTCAGGAACGTTGATGCGATTTTTCGCATGCCTTCAGCGGAACTAGCAGCTCCATCTGCATATTGGCTTGAAAATTCAGGCATCACTACTACTTGTATGCTTATTGAACTTAGCTCAGGTCTCTGGGAAAGGGTTCAAGAGGCTATTACATCTATCTTACCTAATGAGTATGATATGGACATCATTAATAGAGCCTTTCAAAAGGAGATATATCGACTCCCTGGAAGCTATGTCACCTTAAATAGCCACTGGGAGGATAGGAACGTTCCTATCTGGTTAAAAACAAACCATAGCAGTGCACTCCCTACTAATTCCTCAGCACAGCCTGCATCAGATGATGACCTTGAGGAATTATACCACCAAACAGATATATTACACTTCACAGCGGTAGGGAAGCCATGGATGTGGGATGTTGCCACAGTCAAGAGCTTGAGACCTGAGGCTCATCCTCTATTACTTGAGCAATGGGGAAACTGGCGCAGTACTGCATTATCTATATGCCCTAAAGGATTCATCAGCCATGTATGATGGAAGCGCTATAATATGGTAAATATAGTATTAAATTTAGAATTTATTTGTGAAACTTCCAAGGTAACACGACTGGTCCGGCCATGGCGTGAATCCAAGTCGCAGGCACGGCGCTCCAAGGCAAAAGGGACATCATTTGACAAAATGCGCGATGGTCAGACCCTCCATCTCTTCCTAGCCCCACTCAGAAACCCCTTTAGACCTCCCGGGCGATTCGAGGCAAATGGACTACAAGAAACCGATGGAGGAAGCAAACCCTTACGACAAACCTCCACAACACGGGATGGCCCAGAATGGTTAGTAAGTAGATACATTATAAACCAAAGTAGCGGGGCTCCAAGCCCGACTTCACCCACCTTTTTTATGCCCTCAATTGACTGTCTTGCTTATCTTCTCCCAAGGTTTTCCATTGATACTCCCCGTTTGCTAAAATGTAAACAACTTACCTAGCTAGCTGTAATAAACCAACCCCATCAACTCGATTAACCTAGCTGGCCTCGATCAATCTAGATGACCTTAATCAACCTAGATGAATTCGTTCGTTCAATCTAGCTAAACAAGATGACTTTAATCAACCAAGGTGGCTTTATTGAATAGAGCCTTTGTAAATTGCCTATTGTATAGAGTAAACGCTATAGATTAATTGCCCAGCCAAGCTTACGTCAGCTGCGCGCCATTAATGATACTTATTTCAGCAAGAGATAAAAAGAAAACACTTCATGTTTTCCCAATAATATATGTACTGTACTGTACTTTAATCAACGTAAAAATCAAAAGCCACTGGCAGCTCACATAACAACTATCTAAACTAATTAAACTAAACATACAGTTTCAGTTGACTACAGTCCTTATAAAGGGAAAGGTAGTGCTTATATAACCAGCGCCGATAGTACAGGCCGTGACATTGTCCCCATTTAGTGCCTATTCGTTCAATTACAGAAAGCCCGCTGTGATATCAATCCATTCATCCAGCTCTACAACTATCATCCATTCCATTTTCTATCACAAGTTAGCTATGAAGCTTTCTCATCCTCTATACAGCCAGCAGCTCAATAGCACCAGTGTAATTGTCCGATTCAAGACGAAACCTCAACAGACAGTAACAACGACTTTGATGCATAGCTCAGAGAGATGAGCGCCTTCGATATTGTTATTATAGTCGAAGGCATCCAATATCCCAATCAAGTGGGTCACAGTGGCGAAGACCACCAGGATGTGAAAGAGTTGATGGGAGGAGCTGTATATGTCGAATCTACCCGGATATCGACTCTCGGGAAACTTGGTCTGTGGAATCATGGTATTTGGAATCAATTTCCATCATGTGCGAAATCTGGAGGCTTACGACATACATCAAGGCCCCAAACAGAAGACATCCTCCTTCGGTCAGATAATAGGGCATTCTGGATTGCTTCACTATTTGCGAGAAGCTAAACATCTTGACTCTATATATCAAGGGTGCAAAGCTAGATAAGCTAGTTCCTACGAACGCAAGTGCGCGGAATACGCATGACTTTTCGCCGTGGAAATTAGATGTAATTAGATGTAACATGATGAACATGGTAAGAGATCCGAGAATTCCAAATCTGCCAACCAAAATAAGTGTTATATACGGGAGAGAGAGAAAAGAGAAAAAAGAGAAAAAAAGAGAAAAAAGAGAGAAAAAAAAGAGAAAAAAAGAGAAAAAAGTAAAAAAGAAGAGAATAGTGGTTATAGAGATATTGACTCACCATGGACCAGTAGATCTTGCGTTGCAAAGATTCACACCAAAACACCATGTATGTTCCCGATACAAAGTCGCCTAATGCAAAGAGACCTATGCCCACCAGGTCAAATCGCAGCCATAATTGGTCAGCCTCGGAGGAGTGGTTCATCAGGGTGTGGTATGTCACTGACAGTCCCAGGCACACAATGGCAGTCAAGAGGAAGAAGGTGAAGATGAAGAAATCGGCACCAGTAATATTTGAATGTCTACTTTTAAGGAACTCTCGAATAGACCACTCGCCGAGCAGAAAGACGATTGCTGGTCTTAGGTGAGAATATATGTTGACCGACTCGTTGTGGATGTATGACCAGCTGCGGAATGAGACTGGGGCCGAGCCTGAGATCGGGCGATGGCCATGAAGAATGAACTCGTTGTCTTGATGCCATTCCGGCAGCTCGCCAAACGATAGAAGAACCTTGCGTGCCTTGCCAGCCCTAGACGTGCTGCGCGGAAACCGTGGTTCGAGATAGTCAACCCCCCGCTCTCGGCGAGTCACTGGCAGCTGTGGGGACGAAAGTGTAAGACGAGGAGCAGATGCCATTGACACTCGGAGGAGGAGGAGGAGGAGGAGGAGGAGGAGAGAAACTGAGAAGAGGGTTCAACTGCTTTACTCCTTGCACCACGCCCGTGTCTTTCTTTGCCTCTGTTAGATTCTAACCTTGCTCACCATGCAAGAGCTGGAAGGTGCAGTAGAAAGCACAGTAAATGTCCGTCTTTTAAGTCCCTCTGCTTTTCCAGACCCTACAGGACCTCTAAACCTACAATGCGTGCTGAGTGACAGAATCCCCGCCTTTAAACTAACTATGTTGCATTGCTAACCGCCCACTTACTGTATCAAGAGTATGCAAAAGGAAAGGTTACCCGGCTTGCCATAGAATCCGTTGTCCGCTGAATAACATGCATCGCGCAGAAGAGCAGATATACCTCATCGGTGTCGACTGTGCTATGCTAGGTCAAGCCCGCCGCGGCTGATGCTGAAATGTCCACGTCATTACCAAAGTCATATATTAACATTACGGGGCCAGTTATGACTGTACTGTGTACTCTGTATAAATACCATGTGTTATAAGTACTTACACATTGCTGTAAGTTTAGCTTATGTATGTATTTATTACAGTACAGTACATATGTATAATATAATAATATATTAATGTTAGTTTCACGCGGTATTGGTTGGCAATAAGTATATCCACCATTCCAATACTTAGTATATGTTGTAAAAATATATAGCTTTTTATCATAAATAGGGCGCATGCAACCATGCTCTATTCTATAGTGGTTCTGATCCATCTTATTATACATTCTGCAATATTATTGATATAAATTTTTTTACTCTCTATCTTTATAAAAAACCAAGTGTCAACTACGGAGTGTAATCTTTGCGTCTGTAGAGCCCGCCATAAGGCTCACCACACATCAGCAAAAATGCAGTTCCTGGCTATTCAAGCTGCTGCTCTCTTGTTTACATCTTTGGTGCTGGGCCGAGCCCTAGAATTCCGAACCCTGGAATTCCGAGCCCATCTACCAGACTCGCAGGACGAACCATTGTTTTCAAAATGCACACCGGGTGCATGGTCATGCAACGGCAACTTTGACTCTATATATAACTGCAATGGTTCTGGCAAATTCGTGCTGACGGCCCAGTGCGGTGGCCCTGGGTGCTGCCGAGTAGCGTCCAATAAGCAGCCTTTTTGCTATTGCTAGGCGGTGGCCTTCGGGATAGATGGCCACTGCATTTTTCTCAAATAACCTTATGGGGGAAACGATGGTGTTAACGTTGACGCACATAGGATGATTGTGTATGTATTATAATTACTACTACAAATAAATATCTCTATAACTACTACTACGAATAAATATCTCTAGCCACTTAAGCAGCTTAGCATGTCTAATTTCCCTAACATGAAAAATACTCATACACGTATTAATACACACATGTAATCCATTTGCACCTTTTTCGACCCGCACCTTTTTAAGAGCAGCCGAAATGCAATCCACTACACTCTCCCGTAGCAGACGTACATATCCAAGGTTATAAGCAGTGTCTTGGATGTTCGCATTTCCATTCTTCCATAGCTGTCTTTATCTTTTTGCTTTATGGTAGCTAGCGATAGGAAATATAGTGGGGCTTTGCTGGTGGTCTTTCTCGCTGGTCTTTCTCGGCGGTCTTCCTCGGCGGTCTCTTGCGGTGGTCTTTGATAGTGAAATTATTCTTGATCCCCTGATATTGTAGAACAGCTTAGAGCATAAGGTCATGAGACCCTTGATGTACGTGGACACTTTTTGCCAGCGTATAGCGCAACCCTTACTTTGCGGCCTTCCTATTTACATACTAATTTTCTTCCACTCTCCCTCTCAAAAAGCCTTTAATAACACAACGTAAAGAAATGAATAGCTGGGGCCATTTGGCCACCTCATCAAGCCTCCAACCAACGAGCTGTACTCTTGCCTCTTAATGATGTCCGCTTCGAGATTGTCTCTCAGCCTCAGCAGACCCAGCAGAGCGCCGACGCCGACGCGCTAAATCGTCTGGCGGTCGACGGCTGATTATGGGGATGGTCGCTTATTCCCAATCTTACGGCAATAATCGCAACGGTTGCCTCTCCATATTTCGTTGTCCAACTTCTCATAGCGCCCCTTGCGACACACCAAGCGATGGTTCCAGAGATTCCAAGAACTGACGTACCCATAGCCGCACGGCACGCGATTGCCTGACCGACGGAAGAAACGCTTACAGCCCGGACACAGGCTCTTGGATACAAAGTAGAAGCACATGGCCGTCGTTTTCGTTAGCTCTCGGCTGACAAAGCTTGCGATATCATAGAAGGCTGACAATAGATACATGTACAGCCTAGGACTGGAAGGATATAAGGCGACTGCTGCCCAGGAATGGCCAAGATGTCGATGTTGCTTGGTGACTCCCCGTGGCGGACGCTGCACGAAATGGCATTGTAGCGGCATCCATATAACAAGTTTGAGGCCAAAGTTCGTTCGGCATGATTGACGGGGCCCTTAAATGCACCAGCGCCCATGTAGTGGCAGAGCTCACCAGACATGAGACGGCCCAAGGCCCAAGATTAGATTACCCGACATCTTCGAGCGAGCTTCACACGTCCACGTTAATTTTGCCGAGGGGGAGACATCCAGCCATTATTGTCGATGCGATGTGAGTGTAGACGTTAGTAAGCATATCTAACAGATGCCAGAGCACACACTACATATCCTAACCATGCAAGCCCTGATTCACTTCGTGTCCTGGTTCAATGCATGCGCTGAATCACTTCATGTCCTGGACTACTTACCGCATGCCTACATTACTTTTTGAAGAGAAGTACGACGGACATGCGCCTCAACTCGCGAGGGCAAAGCGAACAGCTGCATCACCATCAATGCACACTTAACCCGTAGAGTTCCCAAGCATTATAACTCCGTATCTAGCGCCAATTCGCTGCGCAGGGTACTGATCATCCCTGCAGCGACTGGTCCTCCGAACCAAGTGCACCCGCGTCCGCTCAATTGTATACGCACACGCATCACGGTTCAGCACAACGCGATGATACCCAGAGTTGAAAGACGCAAGGAACAGACACAATGAAGAGACAGGCCGAATAAGCGGCTGCTGGTCAGTCGCTTGTCCTGGGATCCCCGTCGCGATTATGGCCGAGGCCGCTTTCTACTTGCTCCTTTGAATGGAACTGCTACAGTATTGAAAAAAAAAACACGATGATTATTTCCCCTTCTGTGAGGCAAGAATCGACGCTAAGATCTCCAGCCCCAAAAGCCCACGCCCGTACCCATAGCAATACCTCGAAGAGTAGGACTCGCAACTGTTCAGGAAACGCGGATGCCTTTGTTTGCTCCCCCCTCCTCCTTCAAATGATGAGTGTTGGAGAATGTTGGAGCATGAGACCTTTTGTGACACTCGAAGGGGATCACTTGAGATGTAGCGTTACCTCATGGCATCTCTAGAACCGTCTCACCGCATTGCATCACTTAACAGGTTTATACGTCGATGCCGGGAGATTATAGTAGTAGACTCATACGTATTCTTACAAGATGTTGCTTAGCGTAATCTACTCTAGCCCTCCGTCCCTCTCTAAATTTTTTGCTTTCTTTTTTTCTTTCTTTCACAAATGGAGCCAACAGCTTGAATGCTTCGTCAATAGCAAAGTCAATAGCAAAGTCAATAATAAGCCAACCATCGCTTTGAATCGTGATAGCGAGACGGCCCATAGCCCGCACAAAATGTTACTGCAGGGTAGCTGCTGGATGTCACGATGATAACAACTAGTGCTCTGCACTTCACCCCATATTATGCACAGAAAGGATTCGCATACCGACATCCGTTCTGGCCATTCTGGCCATTCTGTTCCATAACAAACTCTCTCCTAGTGGTATATTGGTGCCCAATCTCTACGCGCTTTAGAGATAGTCGAGCGCCTTAGATTCATTTATGGGGTTTGTGGGGATTATGGGCACTGTGAGAGGTGGGAGATGTGGGAGCTGTGTAAGATGTGGGAGATGTTTTGATGAACACATACATCACTTCGAGTAATCTGTGCGCGATGCAACAGCGGGGGAAAAGAGCGACAGGTTCCTTTAGAGATCGGATGCTGTAGTCTAGGGACATTGTTCCACCTGCTATCAAAAGTTCTTTCAAAAAGCGACGACTGTTATGTATATTTAGATTCTAGATATATCATAAGATTAGCAGGTTAGCATGGCCCGACCCGCAGCTCTAGCCCCGAACCGAATTGTGACTTGTGATCCATTGAGGCATATGACATGGGTCTTCCAATTTGAATTGATCGGAAGCTTTCAGTGCATCTATGCCGTGACCACTGCTTTATAGATATGAAAGATCTCAAAAGATCTCATTTTAGCAAAAGTACTTATATAAAGGCAGCTACTATATATACAACATTAAAGAGTATATTCTTAGGATATCTTGGGTCGGCTGATAAACTTAAACATACCACTCTAGACTCAATATTCTAAAGAACGCGGGAGATCATAGCATATGCAGAGATAGCAATTGCTCTCTCCTAAATCTAATAATATACTCTGTATATATGCATATATATAGCTTATAACTATCCCTCTTATATATATCTATGCTTCATTATCAAAGACTAATGAATGTAAGGCGCCGACTTTCATTTTCTAAACAATTAAAGTATGTCTTGCAATACGGGCCAAGGAAGCTCTAGAGATGGAGTTAATAGACCAAGTATGTAAACGCCATTAGCCTTCCGTGGGACTTTCATCACGCCCCGCACTATGAGGCCAATCGCACTAACAACATTTTCAATACAGATTATGATGATGCGTCAAGTATAATGCTGCAAGAGCCACAAATGAAACTCTGGCTTTCATCGCTATATCAATCATCATGCTTGGCCTATCGGTTGCTTTTCTTTTGCAGGAACCCTATCATGACTCTGCAGTCGGATTAGCTGAGCCGTGTACCCTTCTGTTCACCAGTGCGGCGATCTTTGCTTTGATCAACGTTTGTATCGGTGTGCTGCTGTGGTTTTACCCCGGTAACCCGCGGGTCCAGTGGAGGAAATGGCTGCAAATAGTTACGGTAGCCATTTCGTTTTTGCTTTTTATCATAGGCCTAGTTTGTCGGTATGCATCGAGACCCTACGCGACCGGGATTGGCAAGTTTGTCGTGTCAATTTTAGCCGGATGCCTCGTCGTAGGAGTAGCGGGATTAGCGATCGTGTGGTGGAGATCAAGCCGTCGCAACAGCACCGTCAACAGGGTGTGAGGGACTGTCGTAGAGTACCGTTAACGCCAATAGGGCATAATGGCAAATAACATAATAATAATAATAATAATATATATATATATATATA
>PXNZ01000556.1:0-17253 GCA_003012085.1 Trichoderma brevicompactum | reverse complement strand
CCACCAAAGAAGCCTCCCGGTGCTACCTACTGACTAGCAGGCTTGACGCTTCTTCAGCTCCTGCACATACCCATCCGCGATACCACCACCCCCTGCAAAGGCAAACATTGGATCCCACGGGTAACCCCCACCTGAGGACGGTGTCTAAGCCGTCCGTCTGCATGGGGCTCTGTGTCAGTTCTCAGGGCCTGGGTACGACCGGCATTCTACGGCCAAGCACTACTTTGTACTTGTGCTTGTAGCACTGCTGGATGCTCTATAACTTGTAGTAAGTAGTAGTAGTCGTACGGGGGAACCTGTAATATTACGTGTAGTATTTCGACGACGGAGTCCTACCAGGGGAAGGGAACTCAAACTATATGCAACGCATGTTCCGTGTGCATGGTACTCCGTACTCCGTACTCTCTCGTTCTCGCTCTCTCTATCTCTGTCCAAGTGTAATCCGTCTGCGTACGCAAAGTGTCTGCAGACAGCCGTCTTCATGCAATATGCATCTGACGGTGGCAAAGTTCCTCATCACCCCCAACGTGCAAACGCCATCATTGTGACAGCCCTCTGAATAACAGGTATCCATCGATCTCTTCACGATAGGCCACCACCGCGCCAAGCTGCACTCACGTACAAGTAAATGCACGTTCAACGCACGGACAGCATACGGAGTGTGTGCTTGTATGTACAGGTATGTGTGTGTGTGTGTGTGTGTGTGTGTGTGTGTACGCGGTGCTACCACAACCAAAGACACTCTTTTTGATGCCCATGCCTCTCTCTTCTTCATCCTTCCGCAACTCCCCTTCCCCTTGCAATGTTCCGTCGGGTGGGAAAAAAAAAGGACGGCTTCCAGGCTCCCTCGTTTGCAGTTGTAGGCGAGGCTTTCGGATGTATCTCGCCTCTGTAATTACAAGCATGTTTAATGTAGGTACATTACTTGAGGTCATGTTGGTGCCACTTTTTCAGTACAGCTTCCATGCGCTCATCTACCTGATCCTACCTCCCTGCTCCCTCCAATAAACAGCCCATGATGATTCATGCCACATTCCTCCTAGAGTCGGTCAAATAACGCGCATCCAAAAGGCACCCAAAAAAAAAAAAAAACCACCTCGGCGGTCCATAACGCGCTGCAGCATCCCGGACTCTCTGTCTCTCTCTCTCTCTCTGCCTCTATCCGTCCGGGGGGGTTGATTGGACTGCCGCTGTCATCTCCACCCCTTCGCGATGCCTGGTTTTCCCACCCCAGCAGAAAAGCCTCTGCATCGATTGGCCCTTGCACTGCTTCCTCCGGAGCGATGCCAGTAAATGTTAATGCTGTAGCAGCAAGCATGTTTCCGCTAGTTGGCATCATGTATGCATGTTTGCTTCATGCTCCCTGCGCGGGGTCCTAGCCCGGCCTAGCATCAAGAGAGAGAGAGAGGGAGAGAGACAGAGAGAGAGAGATCCGATCCCCGAGCCAAACCGTCCAAGCATGGAAGTTGAAGCACATCCTGCGCCTTCTTTCAGCCCCCAATTGATTCTGGTGCGCCCGGTCCACAAGCACAGCAGTAGCGGAAGCTTCTTCACCAAGAGACATGCAGCAGTGGCTGGCTGGGTCAAAGGAGAGAGAAGGAGAACATATACATGTAGGTGCAGCATGCGGAGTCTGGGCGCAGCAAATGAAAGCAGAGAGACACTATATTGATACAAAAATACATCCTCAAGTGATGAATCGCAAGCTGTCAGGTGCCCCCCAAAGGTCCGATATATTACACACACCAAAAAAAACTAAATCTCTGTGTCCTCCCCCTCCATGCAGAGCAAACAAGCCTCTCTCGGAGGCAGCCGTCTCCGCGGCGAATCACTCGGCTCCCTGGGCCTACACAGCAGCTGCCCGCTCAGCCATAATCTCTTCAGCGCAATGCTCCCCGGAGGGTGTGTGTGGTGGGTTTGTCTCGTAAATGAGACACACGGACTTGGGGTTTGATACAACATTCATGGACTCCGTAAGGGGAGGGCCGGGGCAGCAATAGCGATTTTTGATTTTTTTTTTTGCGCAGTACTTTTGTTTGGAAAGCATCCCACATAATCCCAAGGGGGTGGTCAGGAAGACCAACAGCACATAAAAATATAACAAGGGCAACAAAAAAAAAAGTGTAATTTCCAAAGCATCAAACGCGTAAGCACAGCTTCCCACCCCGTGAGCGCGCTCTGCCGAGAATATCCCTCAGAGAGAGAGGGAGAGAAAGCGGCGCTCAGGCACCTGATTGATCGATCGATGGTCGTCAGACTTGAAAGAAACTTTTGTCGATAAACCGCATGGTGTCTTATGGGCCGCTTCTCTCCGAGTGTGTGGGAGCTTTTTGGACGAATCGAATGCCTTTGCTTCGGCTCTGCAGCATTGCATCACCAAAAGGCAAAATCCCTAGATCACGATGCTAGTAATGGTTACCCCGTTTACGTCACGCATCATGCAACTTTTGTTCGTTGTCGACAAATGTAGTTTCACAACATCAAAACCGTTATTAATGGATGTGTACTGTGTCCTGTCTGGGCCTGGCTTCATCGTCCTACCCTGCACTCTAGATTCTGTCTTTCGAGGGTGATACTTCCGTCATACAGAAGTTCCGCAACGCCCATGCAGGGCAGAGACAAAAGGAGGAATATAATACGAGATTTGCATTACAGCAGGCCGGTCGAGCCTTGTGTGTGTTCCAAGGCAAAAAAATTCAAGGCAAGTAAGCAACTCTAAGCAAACGGAAAACTCTCCCCAATTGCCGGCTTTCCCCTACGATCTCCCCATCGGACTTCCCTCTCCGCACCCCCAGCGCGCATAGCATTCTCCAGTTTATTAATGCCAAACCACGGCTTCGAACCCAATTATACGTCTTACAACGCGCGTATACTACTTGGTACATTACAAGGCACAGCAAGTCCGGCAGTTCCACCGCGTGAACAAGAGAGGCCTTCCGCGACCCACCGTTGCCCGGACCCAGCTACGCGGTGTAACGCTCCCCAACCTCTCTCTCTTCCTCGTTTGTTACCGCCAGATTGCCCTCGATCGTTCGAGATTCCTGGCTGCCTTTACGCGCCGTATTACAGGCGGGCGGAGTTTGTCCGGCGTGTGTGCGTGTTGCATTGGGCCGTCGTATCATGGGGACGGACTACGGAGCAACACGGCTTCGTCTGCTTTGCACTTCGGAGGGTTAAGGGCCGAGATCAATCGGATATGAAGAGAGATGGGAGGATGCTGTCTTGTTTGGTTAATTAAGATTACGTGCTGATTGTGCTCCGTAGTTCAGGTTCCGTTTGTTCTCAGGGTCAGACAGAGAGTATCTAATGATGACTACAACAAACCGACAACTCGCAACCATTGCAGAGTTACGAGCAGCACATTTCTTTGTCCTACGATTCATCTACCTTTCAAAAGCCATAAGCAAAACCCGTGTAGAGTGTGTTTCCCATAAGCGACGCCGGATCTAGAACTGACAACCGCGTTTACATCACAGAACCTTTGCTCAAACCTCACGCAACGTGCACGTTCATTCATTGTTGAGCCACTCGGATGGCATCCGCTTCCTCAGAATCCTTGCGGCAAAAGTATGCATATCACTTCGTCTACAGAGTGCTACATGTAGTAGTAGTGTATGAAAGTGGGCTCTCCTTTTAAACATGATAAGCATCACCCCGAGTCCGACTCTATTCGCTCGATCCCAGCCTGCTCTTTCTTCATGGCAACGTAGTATCCCGCCAAGAGCAGGCATGCAGCTCCTGTTCGTCGCAGTAGAAGTACCTGCAAGCTGAAAAATCCGGGCTGTTCTCCATCTCGCGATGGAGCCCATATGTAATAAGTGATCAACCCGTAATAAATGCCCGACGTGGGCACCTTGTGGGGGTATAGTAATGCTTTGAAAGGAAAAGGGGGGGCTCGCCTTGGCCACCCAAAACAAGGCGTAAAAGAGAAAAAAGAGTGTTCCGTAATCACAGGGCCGTTGTTAATGCAGATTTGCCCTTCCCGCTCCTATGTAGCTGGCGCTGTCCCTGTGATCCTCGCGCCTTCGCAAGACTGGTCAAGCCTTGGACATCAAGCCCGGGCGACGAGTCTTCAAATGAGAGTTCGTTTCGATAACCCTCGCCTTCTTTAAACACGGCTATAAATAAATCATGAATCGACGTGGTCAGGCTATTGAGTGCTTGGATTCTGCTTATGTCGGCGTCGGATACTATTTCCAGGATGCCTGCCTGTTGGTTGACCGATCCTTTAATCTTTCCATCAATGATGAGAAAGCTAAGAATGTCCTGGACCTCAGGTTCCGATATTCTCAGCTGCTTGGCGATCCATGAAAGCTTCATACACGTATAAGGCGCGATAAGTTTGAGCACGCCCTTGGTTCGCATGTTGCGGGTCACCTCGTCAATATTCTCGGCGATGAAAGGATCCGCCAAGATGTCTTGGTTGTTTCGTAGCGCCTTCTCGTAAGCATGGACATCATCCCGCTGGTATGCGTCGACAAGCTCCGTCATGGCAGAGATGCGAGGATCCGTCTTGTATGGCTTTGTCTCTTGAGAGTCAAACGGGTTGATGTTGGACTTCATCAACATGGTGGTGAGAAGCAGGTATTTGAGAACTTGAATCCGCTGCAGTGACCCTGCCTCGTCGTAGTTGCGAAATGATTCGAAAAAGTCGCTTTGGGCTTCTTTCCAATTCTCCTCGCTCATGTGCATTTTACCGCCGCATTCGCGGATGATGCCCATGATGCGGGGATGTGGGACGGCGGACTTGACCTTGAGCGCTCGGTTATACAACGTCTTGAGTTGCTTGTTGTTTCTAGTCTCCGCCAGCATCTGAATCTCCAAGGCGTAAATCTCGAGCGAGTAGGTTCCCTTGCCTGGGTCATCGCTTCCATCGCTGCGCTGACAGGCTCGGTGCAGCTCTCTGAGTTTCTTGGATACGGCCGAGTACTCCTTGCGGTCCAACAGCAACTTGGCCAGCTTGATGTTCGTCTTCAACCATAACCGCTCGTTGTTTGTGCTCTGGAAGCTCTGAAGGGTGAGGGAGTAGAACTTCTCCATGCTTTTCACGGCCGCTGATTCGTCGGCACCTTTTTCTATGTAGTCGAGCATGTTGTTGATGGACTTTTCCGAGTAATTTCTCGTAACAGCCGATTTGACGTATGTGAGCAGCTCGGCGAAGTGATCGGCCGCCTAGTGATTGTAATTGTCAGAGAATCGAGGCAAAAACAAGGGCCGGTGATTGTATACGTGTAGGTGCTTTTCAGTTTTTGGCTGGCAATCCCACTCACATCATCGTATTGCCCCAGCTTGAATTCCAGCTTGATGGCTTGCTTCAAGCCTTTAAACCCCCACTCTCCCTTCTCCGGCTCGAGAGGCGGTATTCCAAGGAACTCGGCAATCGCATCCTTAGGGTCGCTGAGCTTCAGCTGCTTCGCGTTGTAATACTTGTTCTCGATGTCGACATCTCCGGCTTCCTCCTCGTCGTCTTCTTCGTACTCAAAGTCATATCTGCTAGGCGTCAGCGTTGGCCGCGAACCCCTCTGCCTTGTAGGGTCAGCACCGACTGTTCCTCATCGGACTCTTGCATGAAATCCTCGTCGTCAGACATTGCGGCTCGATTGTACGATGGATAAACTGGGGTAAAATAGATAAGTCCTTGCACGGGTAAGAGAGCTGCTTTAGAGATGCCGATAAAGTGGTTGTGGTTGTTCGTTGTGCTGATCTTGAAGTCGAAAGCTACAGTGGAGTCTCTCTGCAGGTGACAACTCGCGGGGCGCCGGGGCTTATCGATAGGAGCAGCGCTAGTTCCGCTCCGATTAGTGTTTTGTAGATGATCGAGGCACCCAGGCAACAGGCAACAGGCAAGTATAAATACTAAAGTATGTATTAGGTACTGCAGTAATACAGAGTATGTCATTAAGATTAAAAATGTTTGCTTTCATAAGAGGGTACTATATAAGCCAATTTCAACTCAATTAATAATGTCGCCAGGCATCAATTCATATGCAGCCAACAACGCCTTGTCTGTCCGTGTTACATCCCAAAATATCCCAAAAGTTTCGTCTGCTTCTGGCGTCCCGCGCCTCTTTCGATTCATTCTATGATTCTAGTTTCTAATTTCTGGCTTGTCCACCCTCTCTATCCCTGAGCAAACCCAGATGGGATTCTAACCAAAAAGAGTGCAGCCATCACCCCAACCCCAAGCAAAGTGGTCGCGATATATGGCAGACCCATCCACACTCCGCCAAGCTCCATGCCGCGACTTAGGAGCCATCCCATGACCGGAGATCCGATAAAGCCCATCAGGGTTTCCATGGTAGACATGGTTGTGTTCAGAGTGGCAATGGTATGCGGCTCAACCACCGCATTCAGCAGAGCGCGGGTGAGGGAGGTGATGCCTCCACCAAGGTTGGTGATGACCATGGAGCAAATGAATAGCCATGGCACGCCGGCCAGGGCGGTGAGAAAGCTACCAGCAATGAAAATGATTATAGAAGCGCGAGCTAAGAAAAGATCTCGGCTGATGGGATTGAAGCGGAACCGTTTGGTCAGTATGGTGGATGAGACTGGCAGTGCCACTAGTAAAGTGAAGACAGCCGTCAGACTGCTGATTGTGTTGACGTAAGTTGCCTGTTCATTTCGTCAGTCAACATGCGATTGGAATATCATGTACAGGATTGGGGCTCCTTCTTACCGTTGACCACTCCCAGTTGAAGCGGCGGGTCATGTACTGCAAAATGTCCAAAACAAAGGCCAGCTTGATGAGGTAGAATGGGCCATAGGCGAACAGAAGCAGCACAACACTCTTGGAGGCGAAAATGAAATGCCACACGTGGGACACATCATTCTTGGCGGAAAACCATGCACGATGCACCAGCGCTTTCGCACCAGGGATCTTCCTCGACGACGCTTGCAGTTCGTCTTGAGCGGAAGGCAGGGCATCTTGACCACGACGCTTGTTATCGGCCGCCTGGCGAAGCTTCAGTGTCTCCGGGATGAGAGCAGACGACAACATGCCCAGGGTCAGCACGCCGTAGCCAACCCACATTGCGAGCCAAGGATCTATGCTGAGGAGCCAAGCGGCGAGCGGGTTGACGGCGACGGAGATGATGAGGTTCATGGCGTAAATCTGGTAAAAGACGCTCGTTCTCTCAGCAACGGGAATGACGTCTGCAATGATTGTCCAGATCATGGCAACAACCATCTGTCCGCCGCCACCAATCAAGTAGAAGACGCTGCCATATAGCATGCTCCAGATGGAGAAAGTATCGGGAAAGAGCACTGAGCAGATGTTAGAGGGAAAGATACGGAAAGGGGCCGTTGCTTGGAAGTGGAGAGCGTGACATACAGACGATGATAACCCAGGTTTGCTGGAGAAAACACCCAAAGAGAGCGAGAAAGATGACAAGACGACGACCGTACTTGTCAGCAACGACACCGAACGAAATCTGAACAAGAAGCGCTATTACGAAGACGTCAAGAGTAAGCAGGAGAATCACGAAATGGGGAGTCTCAGGAGGTCCTGCAGGCACTTACGAAACATCATCTCCCCAGACATGGACCAAGATCGCACCATGGCCAGTGTCTTTTGTACGTCCGTCTCCTTGCATCGACTATCATGAATGCGCGGCATCACCAGAGCATGATCCGGGTGGTACCGCCGGCATATGACGTCCTCCATGATCTGCTCCGTGGGAGGATTGAGGATGTACTGGCTGACCTCGATGATGAAGAGGAACAGCACGCACATTCCGAGGACGAGACGGCGGAACGCCTTGGAGGGTGCAATATCGGGTGGCAGGTCGGTGTTTTGCAGCAACGCCGTTTCCTCATCAGCGTCATAGTCCTCCTCGCCGATGCGGTAACGGTCCGCATTGGCCTCGACGTCGGAGCCCATGCCGGAGGGCTCGGTTTCTGCCTCGGTGCCGTACCGTGTCATGGCTTGCTGTCGTCTTTCGGTGCTTGGTACTGGACGATGCCCGGTGACGCAAAGACAAAAAGGAAAGGAAGATTTAAATGAATGTCATTTAAGGACCCGTCAGGGTAAAATATTGGGCTAAGGAGTGAGAGCAAGGGGAGAGAGATAAGAGGGAGGGCTGTCTACAAGCACACGGCGCAAATCGACATGACGACACAATATGCGAGACACGTCTACGGCATACGAAGCATCATAAAACACCCGGGAATACCAGGCCGGCCCAACTCGATAGGGCACAAGGGATAAGGTTAGCCGGAGGCGTAAACCATTTATTCAAACTTCAGGTCCCTTGCCGAGGTGATTGGTGTTATCAAAGGAACTTTTTACAGTGGGGTACAGTATCCGGAACGCGTACGCCATCGCCAGGTCAGCAATTTCGTGTTCATGGTAGTATCTTTTTGCGTTGAGGCTATTGAGGTGGGGATGTTTTTTAGTACGATGGTATTGCGCGTTCTTGGCGATAGATACTAGTTGCGGGTGATGGAATGGGGAACCCTTTGGAATGACTAAGAAGCCGTGCTTTTCTTCATCCAATTTTTTGCATTGAATACCATTTGCAAACATGCTCTGTCGACGGCCTGATAACTGAAAAATGAGATCTTTGGCAGCTGATAATTCCGGCGGCCAGCAATATGAAACGCTGGCCATTGCAATTGTGAAATGAGGAGCGCCAAAGGCTGATGTACCCGGTGCTGACGACTATTGACATCAACATCTTCATTGTTGGCTGTAGCCCAAGGCGCCAATGCCGATACCTTCTTAGAAGGTGTTGGTCGGGCGGAAGAATTGCTCAATCTGCAGATGGAAAAATCAGATAGAGCGTCGAAATAATTGGACAAGAGGTGTTTGTGCGTTGTCCTCGCGTCACGATTGCGTCCGCCAGCATATCTCTTGGTGGCGAGATGTCTTGGAGAAAATATTGAAACAGAGCATCTTATTCATAGACATCAGCTAAGCAGGTGGATTGTGCCAGGACCTTTGTTAGCGGCTCTAGCGGGTTCCTGGCAAAGCTCTTAGGGAGCTGACTCAGTGTAGCGCCGCTACAAAGTGCCCGCCCGCACGAGGCATGACCCCGCGGACCCCGCCATCGGCTCCGGCCGACTCAATTCCCAGCAGAGAGAGAGAGAGAGAGGCTAGAAGAAGCCCATTGTCATTTTCTTGCTCTTTTCAACCAAGCAGCCGCTTTCACGTGCCTCCTGTGTGTCACCATGTCTTTTTCCGATGCAAAGGTGCTTTCTGTAACGCCACTGGTATGTTCTGCTACTACAATAACTTCTACCTTGATCCATTCCTGGGCAGTAGTCAGTCATCTTTCTCGCTAACTCGGGGCATTGTCTAGTCCAACGACGAGTCGCGATGGGTGTCCTTGAATAAGTATGCGCCAACCGCCACGGCATCTCCTCGTCCGTCTGTCTGATTTGCATAGGATCACCTACAACGATCCCAAAGGCACCGAGCGAGCCTGGGAGTCTGCCGAGCGACGCACTCGCCCGGCCAATGGAGACATTGATGGTGTTGGCATCGTCGCCATCCTGGACAAGCCCACGGGCAAGGAGATTATCCTGCAGAAGCAGTACCGACCGCCTATCGACAAAGTCGTGATCGAAGTCCCCGCTGGCCTCGTCGATGCCGGCGAAACGGCCGAGCAGGCTGCTGTGCGCGAGCTCAGGGAGGAAACCGGCTACGTTGGCGTAGTGTCGGAGACGACGCCCATCATGTACAACGACCCGGGGTTCTGCAACACAAATCTGCGCATGGTGCACGTCACGATTGACATGTCGTTGCCGGAAAACCAAAATCTGAAGCCAGAGCTGGAAGAAAACGAGTTTATCGAAGTCTTCACCGTGCCGCTAGCCAGCCTGTGGGAGGAATGCAAGAAGCTGGAGGCGGAGGGCTATGCCATTGACGCGCGAGTAGGCACATTCGCAGAGGGCATCCTCTTGGCACAGAGATTAAAACTATAACGCTGAACTCTCGGGTCTCGAGATTTTTCTTTTCTTTTCTTTTGCTAGAACAGAACGATGCTATCGGAGGAGGAAGCAACAGAAGGCCCTGCCCGGCTATAATTTCTTCTCCAGGCGTAGACCCTGCCAGAGCGCCAGCGCGGCGAGACACTTGGCATCCCGAGCGCCTTCTTTCCAGAGATGCCGCATGGGGACCACCTTGAGGGTGATCTTTTCTCCATGAGAGCGCACGCCCGTGAGGCGGCCCTCCCACTCGCTCAGCTGGCTTCTTGGGATGCGTTGCTCGTAGCTGTAGATGGTAATATGCTCATCGCATCCGCCCGCGCTTGGGAACATGGCTGCAGTCAGATTTTCTCCTTCATCTTTCGTTTCCTGTTTCTCTGTAGATGCCTCTGCTAGCTCACTCAGGCAAGTCAACTCGTCCTCGTGAATCGTAATACCCAGTTCCTCCTCAATCTCCTTTGCTGCCACACCCTTGAAGTTCCCAGAGCCGTCAACCATTCCCGCTGGGAGCTCCACGAAGCTGAGGCTGCCGACAGGGATGCGCGGCTGGACAGTCAAAACGACGTAGCGCTCATCGGAATCCGGGGGCGCATCGTCCGGGACCAGCATCACTAGCATGGCAACGCTGGGACCACGCAAGAGAGCCGCAGCGGGGAGAGTTTCTCCAGAAGAATTGGAGACGGATGCGATGAGCTTGACAAAGCCAAGCCGGCCTCCTCCAAAGAAGTCATATGCTTGAACGGTTACACTGTGAAGGGCGTATGGATCAGGGTGGAACGGGTGAGAGGCGTTGCCTTGTAGGGCAAGAGATTTGGTCAGAGTGTCGATCCAGCTCTGCATGAGATTTCAACGTTAGTGGAGGCAGTGCAATTCTTGGGGAAGAGCTCGAAAGCGTATCGTCATCTCACATTGAAGGGCTTGAATGCCTTGAGCTGGGATTCTGAGAGCCCATCCGGCAGGTGAATGGGAACGCCGTGAGGTGTTGACGTGAACGTGGACATGGCGCGGAGCTGTAGGTGAAGAGATAGAGATGAGGCGAGTCTGGGCCTCGATCGGAGGAACATGCGGGGATGAGGAGCCTTGATGTGAGATTATTGAGGCCTTGTCTTGATATTTTGATAGCTGATCAGTTCTGTGTTGCAACAGGTGCTCACTGTCAGCTCTATTAGGTGGGCGAAGCTCTATGGTGAATGTAGTCTTGGATTTTTAAGGCTACAAATACGTACCTAGATTACATAGCATGAGAGCTAGCACAAGTGACGTCAACATCACTGTGGCAAGCTTCGACATTTTATTTACCAACATCCAAACAGAACGTACCAGGCTGGCATATACACTGATTAGCATTTGCATAAAATGTTTCCGGTTGGGAATTATCACCTGTATTCTTTTCTGCTCAAATTAGGCGGGGTTCAATTATACGATTGCCATAATTTATTCTTGCCAGCTTTCGACATAAGATATAATATACAAACTCCTCGACTCCTCAAACCAAACAAAACCAAACAAGGCTATGCAGCCCAGTAGACATCGATCCGGACCGACTCAACGCGGTTTACCCAAGCATGGAATCTCGCCTTGCCCCAAACAGTAATGACATCACCCACTTGAAGCTCTCTCACAAACTTCCCGTCGCCCGTCGCCCGTCCCCTGCCTTGTGCCTCCAGAGCTTGGCCTCCCTCTGAATCAGGCGCGACATCGTCCAGGTAGGACCACGTAATGACATTATCTTGCCATTCTCTGAAAGCTGTCTTGTTCCTCTGAATCTCCCATTCAGGAGAGTGCAGTAGCTTATGAGTGTAGTTGTAACCAACTGGATCAGAGGACGTCTGATGAATTTGAGGATGGACAGGCCGAAGAGAGTTGACAGAAGGCACAGATCCATCACCTATCGATGACTGTCAGGTTGTAATCTTCGCAAATGCAGTGCTGGTAGGGAGCATACTCACTTGCGCTGCCGACATCAAACCTTTCCAGTCCCGCTTCAAACCATGTCCATGATTTGGAGTAGGGATTCTGGGCCTCTCCTGAGTTACTGGCCCATCCTTGGTCTTGGCTTCTAAAGGTGAATACGATTTTGCGTGCGGGGCGAGCCAGGCGGGGGACGGGATATTTCACCGCCTTGGCGAAGAAGCTAGCATCGAGACTCTCGCCAAGTGGACGAGGAGTAGGGAGCGCAGTGGTATACGGTTGATCGTTGGCATTTTGTCGTGCTCCGGCATTCACCAGTCCAAGAGGATATGACCGGAGCTGGATTATGCATTTTAGTCAGCGCAGGCCAGGTGATGTGTGCATAAACGTGATCAGCATGCAAGCTAACGCGAATTTGCTTACCAGAAATCGGTCTTCTCTATCTTCGTTGCCGCCAAGGATATTGATCCTTTCGTGCAGCTGCGTGGTTGAGTGAGCCCAGTACTCTGCGAAATCGAAGATGGTGTCAATCAGGTCCGGCGGCAGCTTTTTCGCGCGGAACAGCATGGCCCTGACCACGGCAATGTCCACTGGGCTGGGCTCGTAGGGCTTATCGCCCTCTACATGGCGCCGGATTGGATTCTCTCTGGTGACTTCGTCGAGGCCTAGAGCCCTGATGGCGCTCCACACGATGCCGGGGATGTTGACGGCCATACCGTATTTGTAGATGAGGAATGCAATATGCTCAAGCATGAAAGGTGGTTGGTAGTAAGAGGGAACGATGTTAAGGAGTCGGCTATGTCTCTATGATATAACCTCTAGGTGATGATTTTAGAATCTTTAATTAAGATGGAACGCGCGTTCTGGCCTTGATAAGAGCCAGTTGTTCCCCGAACAAGAGGTTGAGCATCACTTCATCCACATCATCGAATCGGGTGAGCTCAAGGCGTGACGTCAGCGCGGCAAAATACAGAGAAACGCCAGTGGAGTACACGCACCTACAGCTGCTGGTGGGTGACGGAAAAAGTACCAACATTGGAACTTTTATTGAACCAATACAGGTACATTACAGTGTGCATGCACGTATGTAAGTACCTGCCGGCTACACACTGTACCACGTAATGCTCCAGCAGCAGAACGCTTGCACTACGCCACTGTGTTTAATTGTGAAGATGAATAAAAATGCATCGGGCCTAAGCAATTGCCCGGCAATCAATCTTTTTATATCGTCTCCTGATATTGGCAATCCACCGAGTTGTGAAATTACAGGTTATGTCCTTTGGTCATTTCAACTCCAAGACTACGAAAATATTGTGCTGCGTAGTGTCTGGCTCCCATTCCTCGGGAGCCACATTCAGTTGTCAATATAGGGACTACCCACATAGTCTCCCAAGATAATCTCATTTATTTAATCAAGAGGCGAGGCACAATCTTGTTTTTTCTTAAGCTCTGCCCTTGGGAAGATCCGCCTAGGCTACCCCAGCAACTTCTAACCCTACCTGTGTGAATCTTGACAGCATTCTGGATGATGCAATTGTGGCATCCCACTAATAATATAACTTATCTTTGGTATAGCGCCAAGGCCTCTAAAAGAGCCTTCTATCTGTTTTATATTCTCCTTCGGAATCAGAGTATACTAGGTTTAAATACTCAGTGGTCTGCGTCTAGCACTTCAATCATGCATCTAGGATGCGTTGTATTTCCCAAGTCCACTTTTGATGTCTCCAAAATGGTCAAGATTATCTTCAAGAACGAGGGTCAACTTGCCCTCAAAAGTGGTGGGCGCAACGCCTACCCGGGCGCTCATAGTATCGACGGTAGCATTTATATCAACCTCAGCTCTCCCCGACTCGGCCTTTATGCCAGTGGACCGCTCGTTTATAAGCATTTGAATCTGTGTTAGTTGATGTGAGGCATATCACGCTTTCAACAGAGTAGCATTGGTTTTACAGGGAGAATATGAGAAGATGTCAGTGCTGTGGGGCGTGTCCCTTGGAGGTGGCCAATCCCCCTTCCAGCCCAAATTATGCTAGGCGATTGGCGACATTCTCAATTGTGAGGTTGTGCTAGCCTCTGCAAAGATTGCGGATGCCACTGCTTCGAGCAACCCCGATCTCTTCAAGGAGCTCTAAAGAGGCAACACTTTGAGCCTTCACAAGATTGAGAATGACCAAATAGGCAGGCGTTAGACCTTAGAGAGGAACGCCATGGCAACATTAATCAACTGACATTTGCATCTCACCATACGGGGTAATGTGGTATATCTCACGGTATAACGACCCTAGCCCTGACAGGATGATATTTACTACGAATGAGCAATTAATAGACGCGTCAGAGGCTGTTGCAAATAAATACGGCACTTATCCTTATTTCCCCTACAACTACACTGCAGCTTCTGAGCCCTTTCGGCTACTACGATGCTCATAGGTGGTGTTTTGAAGACCACGGCGGCCAAATATTACCCTCGCGGCGTCTCCCAGAAGCTAATGCCTGGAGACTTCAACGTTGGCAATGCGACTTATTCATAGAGCATAAAGGAAGGGATAGGATGTTATATTGACAACATAACTTATTTGATATTAGAACGGGTTAATGCCTAAGCAGATACAAAGCAATTGCGTTCAAGAAAGAAGAAGTAGCGCTTACTCGCCGCGGTGGGTAATAATTAATGCGCCGAGCTCGCAAGATAGGATTGAAGCTAACTATAGATCCTTGAGCTACACTTGCTAGGATGTGGCCATCTCTAACAGGGTTCGTAGATAAGGACAGAAGAGTACAGGACATGCACATGGTTCATTCGACACTCGTTACATCACAGAGACCAGAAGCTCAAGTAATTGAAGTATGTTCATTCCCACGACCAAGCTGAATTATATGCAAAGTGTTTAGAAAGCCCAAGGGGCAAATGTGTGGTTCAAAAGAATAAGTTTCCATAATGCCATACATCCCTTTCTAGCTCAACACCGAAAACGCCATCCAAAGGTCTGGAGGCAAAGTCAAACACGAAAGAACAAAGTCATTGAGACCCTTTTTGGAAAAAAAGACGCAAAAGTTCATCCACGCGCTGTATGGCCCCCATCCCTCTTTGATTAAAAAAAAAGTAAAAACCACCGCTGTGTTTCCTTCGTGACAATGTTTTAGACCTCTCCGCCGGGGATCCCTTGGTATCCCGAATGGCTCGCACTGAAATTCCGAATGGGAGCTGCCGTGCTGGAGGCCCTGTTGGGGCCGGGATGTGACGGGGCAGGGGATCCAGGGCTCGCGGGGTGGTCCGCTACGGCGGAATCAAAGCCACTCGCGGTAGGGCTTTTGGCTCCTTGGATAAGGAATGGAGCAGGCGACTGCATAGGCGATTCTATGTTGACGGCTGTCCAACCTTTGCTGTCGAGAGGGCTGACGCCGACTGGGGGCGCATCAGATGTGACGACGCCTTCTTTCCTCATACTGCGAGAATCGTAGTCAGTATACGCGTCCGGATCAACGCCTTCGCGCTTTAGCTTGTCGAGTTCCATACGGTCCATCTTTTCCATTTCATTTGCCAATCGGGCCTCCCTGGCACCGTTTTGGCGCTGTTTGATGCAGTAGAAGAGCAGAGCTCCGATGAGGACGGCGCCGACGACACCGGCTGCTACGTAAACAGCGATTCTGGCACCAGCAGGCAAGTTGTTCCACTTTTCGGCCATGGTCAACTTGGGGGCTTGGTGGAGGGCTTCATAGAATGTGGAGTTTCCGCTAGTTGTTTTGTCAGCACAATTCAAAAGTCAGGTACAGGGAAGATACAACGCGGTATAGTTGCAATTGTAAATCCAACTTACCCAGTAACCTTGATGCTCTGCCAGCTACCGGTCATATCACCATAAGCGTACTCTGAACCACCGCCATAGTCGGTGATACGGGCACTCTTGACATACATGGTGAATGGACCCTTGGAGTAATCTGTATTGCCACCGGCCCATTCACGAGTACCGTTCGGCAGCCTGGGATCACCACCAGCCCAAATACCAAGAGAGAGTCTCATGGGGGTCTGGGGATAGTTTCGGGTCTTGTTGGCAGCTTCGGGTGTGAGTGTACGGACGTGCTGGCCATCAATGTACCAGTCAATCGACTCCTTGGTCCAGACGGTGGTGTAGTTGAGATAGCTCTCCTGGTTGTTGGTCGTGGTGTACAAACCTCCATTGTGGTAGTCTTCATAACCCTTGCCGAAATAGTTTGTAGAGGCCTGAGTGTTGTTTACACCCAAGAACTCCCAATCCACCTCGTCGAGGTCATCACTCAGCCACATGGCAGAGCTGACAATGCCGACACCCGGGGCGACCTTGAGAAAGAGCTCAACACGTCCGAAGAAAAAGTAGAACAGAGTTCGGATGGTGGGCGAGTCACCCTGCTTGTTGATGGTGAATGCAGCACCATTTTCGCTATCATACTGAACAGATCCAGCCGTTGTTTCCCATAGCTCATAAGACGGCGTAGTATTGAAGTAGAAGGTATAGTCGGTATTGAAGCCAGGATCGGTAGGGCAGTCGGTAGAATTCAACGGGTTACAGCTTGTGGAAACCTGGGCAGAGGCAAGGCCCAGCAAAGGGGCGGCCGCAAGAAGACCGCGCAAGTACCGCATTTTTTCGAGTTTGCGAAGAGATAAATCAAGGGTATATGTAAAGACCGCTGAAAACACACAAAAGGCGTGGGTATAAAAAGTTGCAAGACTTTCGATGCGCAAAAACAATTGAGATCAGGTTGAACGCATCAACTTTGAGAGAGAGTGAGAGAGAGAGCGAAGTTTCCTCTGGCCCTGCAGAGAAGAGAAGTTGGGTTGTCTTGAGGGAGTGTATAGCAGTTCTGATTCCTTCGAAAAGGCAGCAATTGAGGCGAAAGTTCACCGGAGAGAGTGAGCGGCGAAGTTGCGATCCAAGCGTCAAGTCAATGACAATGAGAGGACGAGACAAGTCTCACAGCGAGCACAGAGACGGCAGGGCCCCTGAGCACGATGTCGGATGTCTCTTTTACAGAGTTTCAAAGAAGGACGGAGGTGAGGAGATAAGAATAGCGAGGCAACATAATGAGGAGGAAGAAAAAAAGAACGAAAAGGACGTAAAAGAGATTAGGGGCTCCGGGTTGATTTGATGCATTTGCATTGAGACGGGGACGAAGCCCCCGAGGGGTCCGCACAATGGGTGTAAGGGGTACAGCGCTATGTCGGGCCGGGGGGCGAACGCGGGAGGTACCCGGTACCTCGACGACAGCGGCGGGTCTCAGCGAGGGGCGGCCTGGGGGGGGGACGTGATTTCACGGCGCATACTTGGGAGGCGTCTTGGCTGGTAATTTCAGCGGCCTGCAGCGCCTGTCGCCCGCCTGACACGGCGCACAGAAGCCCCCCAGAACCCCCCCCAGACGCCCTGGAAGGCCCTGGAGGCAGGA